>CALNHX010003725.1:0-142965 GCA_940337035.1 Agriotes lineatus
ATGTGGTGGTCTGCCAGTCGGTGTCCAGATTTGGCGATTAGACTTGGCCCAATTTTTGGCATGTAATTCTGATTAGTGACTACTCGGCTACTGTAGATTATTTAGCGACACATCAGATAGCACCATATAAGAACAAAAATCAAGTAAACTTGACACAACAAAGAAGCTGACCTGCGGTTAATTAATTAAATCATTAACGATGGTAGCCAAAACCGCAGATCAACCTTCTTGCTGCGCGTACAACACGGAAGCTCTGAAAAATTTCGTACACTTACCGCGATGGCCCAGCTAACTCAATCGGCGATATGATCGTGGGTTTAAATCACCAGTTATGCACCCCTGTAAAGTCTTCAAAAAAATATTGTTGGGCACCAGAAATCAGGTGGTTTCGATTAAAAATAAATGAAATACAAGTAATCAGAGTTTATTCAAAATTTGCAATAATACAAGCAAACAAACTAAAGGTTGCCACACGCGTTAATACATATAACCCCTTTGTGGGTCGTTAAATTAATTGAAATAGCAAGGTAAATCGAGTGATATGCATATCGCTGTCATTTATAAAAAACCTTTCTGTAGGCTGTTGTAAGCAAACAAACGTGGGTGCTCCTTTCACAAAAAAAGGCGTAAAGTGCACATAAAAATTAAAAGCTATCTTTAATTAAATAACAGTGAATGTTCTACTCAATGGGAAACAACCGAAAGCACTACCCTTTGGCGTCCTGTACTTCTTAAGTGGTAGTGCAGTCGAGGGGTTACTACACAGGATTATTCTTAACGCGATGCGGCGGCTTGACCAGAAGCAGACCATATTGCAGCATCGACGCTGGAGGTAGCTGACGGCCGTTTAAAATTGTGACGGGAAGCTGGCCTCCAAGTTAAAATTATCAGACGAAAATTATTACTTCCAGGTACAATTTCCAGGAGAAGATTTCCGGATAAAAAATAATTCATGGTGAAAACTTGTGAGTTCCAGGCGAAAATAATTCCTGGTAAAAGCTAAAGAAATGCAATTAATATGAGGATAACAGAAAGAAAAACCCATCGTATCTGAATCCAATTTTCAGCTTTCAAACACAATCGTCGTGGCGTAATTAGCACGAAGAAAATTCTCACAAGCAAGTAGCTTGTTTGAGGAACGAAAATATAATGCCTCCGCGTTCGGACAATCGAAATGCTGCAAGCTGGGCCTTTGAGATAAGCCAGCGAATGTTTGTGGGGCTTTCCAGAATCGGTACGAAATGAGCGAACTAATAAATTGAAATAATTCGAAATACAATTTGATTATTATTTGAAAACAATATACAGGCTAGTCCTGAAGTAATTGGTATATGGAGAAAACATTCGAGCGAAGCCGAAAAATGGTTTCAAACTATGTGAGAGCAGTGGTGTATTGGAGCAGGCTCGCAGACGACTTGCGAGCCAGTTTAGGGTGATTTGTGAATTCGTACATTTCACGAGATTTGTTTTTATATGCACAGTTGTATCTGCAAGGTCACCACCACCCTTCATTGAGTGTCAAGAAAGAGCACCCTGAACAACTGTAAACAGCTCTCAGCAAGTGATTTGCACGTAATCGGCTAACTACCTGCTTGGGATTGATTGACCATTCTTTAGCTGGGCCGGTTTGTCAATATTGGCATTCAGTGCGTTTTGCGGCCGTACTTGGTTATTACGTCAAGTAGTCGCGTTAAGTGAGAGAGTTAACTTGCGAGAATCTGTGTGGTTTCGTTTATAACTTGATAAAACGATTAATAGCAGTTGTTAATGTATCTGAAGTGTTTACCAGTATTTACGTAAAATACCAGTTTAAGGTGAGTATCATCATAAATCCATTGGTCGCACAGAAAAAGTTATTGAACAAAAAATGTTTGAAATAAAATTGTACACATTTTTTGGTCATTGCTGCGATACCGAGAAGTTGGTATTTTGAACGGTAGAGGGCGACAGAGTTACCAATAATTGTATTTCTCTGTGCGTGAAAAGTGATAAACATTTTCCCAAGGATTTTCCCTGAACACCTGCTGTTCTAAACGTGTTAAAACTATCATTAATTCAGAGTAAAACTTCATGGAAAAAGATTCGGTTCTGTTCATACAAAATGCCCGATTACTGTTTTGTCTGCAAAGAACGAGTCGGCGAGGACTGTGCGAGGTAGAAATTCTCTTATCAAGGCCAGTGTGATAAGAGAAGATTCTGAGAACAAAAAGTATCTAAAAGATTCCAATATTATTGTTGTTTTACCTCGCAAAAAGAAATGGCTACTTTGCTGCTCTGGAATATACATTTCCCACGCAGCTCGGACTTTGAAAGGCTGTAACTTGCAGACTATTTAAAGCAATCACATTATTAAAAGAGATTCGTGCACATTTTTTCAAGCAGTACAACTTTCACATTTGCAATTTTCCGAAAAAACCGCCCCTACAGGGCTAGAATGGCTGAAACTGATGTTTGTAACTTTGTCGCCCTCTGCTGTTCGAAATACAAACTTGTATTGCGGCTCTGACCAAAAATGTGTAATATTTTATTTTCAACATTTTTGGTTCAATAACTTTTTCTGTGCAGCCAATGGATCGCGCGTTTTCAAGATGGCGGCTGTTTGACAGGGGGTGGGGACACGACTTTTTGGTTTTAAACTTTTCTAATGACCCTAAACTACTGGACAAGAGGAATCGCTGCGGCCAATTTTTTTGAGGTTAAGGTTTTACGACAATTTTACTGTACTAGTTGTACAATGGAGCAGAGGAGATGTCAATGACATAGTAGAAAGTTTTTGAGAACAATACTAGGCCCTGTAAAGATAGCTGAAACCAAATCCAGACCAAGAACAAATCAAGAGGTAATGCGAGAAATAGAAGATGACGTAGTACGAAAAATAAAACAACAGAGAGCGAAATGGTTGGGGCACATATTGAGGGCAGAACGACAAGAGACAGTGAACCTAATAATGAAATGGAAACCAACGGGAAAAAGAGGAAAAGGCAGACCAAAAGCAAGATGGGAAGATGAACATAAGAATGACTTGTTAGCAAAAGGGGTGGAAAATATAGAAGAAAAAGTTACACACAGAGAACGATGGAATAAGATATGCAAAGAAATTGGAAAACAACCTAATCGGGACTGATCCAACCAAGGATGGATCTAGAAAGTTTCCCAGGAAGCGGCGCAACTCCTACTTGGAGTGTTAAGCCACACATACATACATACAGTCAGCGTACATACATCAAACAAGTAGAGATACTCATGCCAAATGTTGAAACCCGTCTAGAGTGCCTGGGACAGTAACTTGGGGGGTATTTCTATGCTTGACTACCAGATGGCAGCACAAAGTTCTACCAATCAGAGCCCAGTTACTGGATCTGCTACCAATCATATGTGAGAAAGTAGTGGCACCATCTGTTAGTACTATGGGAAAGTACCCCCCGGGAGCCGTTCAAGGTCATTCAAATCGGTATTTTGACATCAAAGGAACCGACAGTGAGTGTCTCTACTTGTTTGATTTATGTACGCTGATACAGTTGTACAATACATGTGTGATAATGCATCATTAATATACTTGTGTGCAGAGCTGGGATAGTTACTTTTAAAATGTAACTAGTTGCAAGTTACAAGTTACTTTTTCTAAAGTAACTTAGTTTCTTTTAAAAAGTTATTTACAATTTCTAAGTTACTTCTTATTTAAATTAAACCAAAAGGATTCAAAATTTAAAAAAATCTGAATTTCCTTTGGATCACCAAAATATATATATATATATATATATATATATATATATATATTTGTATCGGTTTCATAGCGTCTGACGTCGCCTTCCGATCCCCAAGTTTCTCCTCCATTCTTCTCTGCTGTTGGTTTGTACTTCTGTGAGGCCTCTGTCGCTCATTGCTCTTCTAATACCTTCTCCCCATGTTCTTGGTGGCCTTCCCCGTTTCATTCTTTCTGGAGGTAACCATTCCATCACTGCTCTCGGCAACCTTTCCTCCTCCATCCTTCTTACATGGCCATACCAGATTAATTGTTTCTGTTCTATGTTCTGGATTATTGTGTCGTGGACATTCATAATTTCTCTTACCCTCTGATTTGTTACATGATCTCTTCTGGATATCACCAAAATATGCTAAAATAAAAAAGCAAAAATGAGGATCGTATAATAAAACACCAAACTCTAAATGAAATAACTATAATAGACAAAAATCAAAACAAAACATTATATCATATAGTACATAATAATAATAGAAATGAAAATAAATATATTAAAAACAAACTAAACTTTAATTAAAAAAAAAAATCATTTTAATTTATAATTATGATGTAGAAAGGTCAAAGGTGGGAGGTATTTGACTTTAACAACACTAAATTTTCAAAATTAATATCGCCTTCAGCTCGGGATTTTGATCAAGTTAGTTTGTCGAACGGCATTGCCAAAAAACAACAAATCTTGAATAAAACATTTTCCGAGCAAAATTGTGAGCCCAAAGTACATTTTGTGGACTATTTTCCCAAATATCGGTTCATTTTGTATCGGTATGCAATGAACGTAACATTTATACTGATACACGATGACAATTTAAATGACGTTTTTGAAATACCACCTTGATTGAAACAACATATTTGGTGCTTGCTATGGATACAAGTAGTATAAAGGAAGGGCACATGTGCTAAAAGTAAACAGCGGGTGTTGAATTTAGAATTTTAAACTGGAAGTGAGGTTACAAAGTTATTCTAGTTACTTCTTTCGTTAGAGGTAAAGTGTTTTTTAAATAATTAAAGCATTATGTAATGAATAAAGTAAAATGTGTAGTATTATAATTACCTTTGACAGCTACTGGCTGTAGAAACAGTCACCTGCGCCTTCAAGGCCATCTCTTTACTATGACATAAGTTAGAACTGTCATAAATGCAAACCTTTGTTAAATCGACATTTATGGATTAATAACAGTAAATTTAAGGCCGTAGAAAAAATATTGTGTGCAAACTCGTGCATAAACATTCACTTTTAGCACTTGTTGCAGAAATAGCTATTTACGTAATACTTACTGAAAAGTTATACTATGGTTCTAATAAGCAAAAAAAAATAGTTTAAAAAGTCATATCTCTGAAAATACGCAAAATATCTAAAAACTCTCAAACTTGTTTTTAGAAATTGTCAAAATCCGAAAAGTGCTATTTTTCGGAAATTAAGTAGTTAACTGAACAATCTCAAGGCCAGAAAACACCAATTTTTTTTTTAACTTGAACTAAAAATAAATTTTTAAATTTTTTAAATATTTTTCTAAACTTCACACACTAAGACTTAATATTAAAATTATTTTTTTTTATGTGAAGACAATATTTATAATTGGAAAATATAATTAAAAATGTTAATTACTTCTTTAGATTTTGTATTATTTGCCGAAAAGTAGTATGTTTGCATAATTTTTACGTTTTTTTATGCAAGGCGCTTTTTAGGAGAAATGTTTTTCAATTATAATTAATCTATTTAAATGGCTTCTAGAAACTCGAATCTGTTAATGAATTACTGTTACAAAAATTCTGTAAATGTTCTTTTACAGTTGACTAAATGAGGAGATTTTTTAGAACATGTAAATTAGATAAAGAAAAATCTCCTCATTTAGACAACTGTAAGAGAACATTTACAAAATTTTTCTAACTGTAATTCATTAACAGGGCTAGATTAGAGTTTATAGAAGCTATTTAAATAGATATTAATTAGAATTGAAAAATATTTCTCCTAAAAAGCGCCTTCCATAAAAAACGTAAAATTTATGCAAACATATCTACTACTTTTCGGCAAATAATAGAAAATAATTAACATTTTATATTATTTTTTCCAATTATATATCTTTAGAGTCTTCACATAAAAAAATGAATTTTAATATGAAGTCTTTGTATGTGAAATTTTGAAAAATATGTAAAAATTAATTTTTAGCTAAAGTTGAAGAAAAATAGGTGTTTTCTGGCATTGGGATTGTACAGTTACCTAAAAATAACACACTCTAAAACAATCTTATTGAAATCTTACTTAATTTCTGAAAAATAGCACTTTTTGGATTTCTAAATAAGTAAAAATCACTCGGTAGATATGATAAAAGGTAAATAGATTTTTAGACAAGCACAAATTATTGACGTAAAGTTTTCTTGAAAAATCAAAAATAAGAATTTTTCCCATATTATACCGACTTTTTGGCGGTCACTGCATAGATATACTTCTATTAATTACTGTAATACATTATAGGAAATAGGAACCTTATTTTCCATTTACCTTTTACTTTACTCCTTAATCTTGATTTGTTAGAATAACCTGTCTCAGCACAACGCACACTAGACTGCTGCACGCCGCGTTATTATTAAATGAGTTTCTTTCATGCGATCATCGCGCCTGCTGCGACGGGCCAGTCTGGGGTGGAAGAGTTGACTTGGCTGTAACGCCCGTAACGCGTAACACGTGATCAGGACTCAGCATCTAAGATACTTTTTGTAACTGAAGTTACAGTTTGTAACTAAAGTTACTTTTTGTAACTTCAGTTACTTTTCTAAAGTAACAGTTACAAGTTACTTCGCAAAAGTAACTAGTTACAAGATACTTTTAAGTTATTTAAAAAAGGAACTAATTTACAGTAACTAAGTTGCATTCAAGTAACTTAGATACTTTCAAGTAACTTAGTTACTAGTTACTCCCAGCTCTGCTTGTGTGCTTACATAACTCATTTGTAACTTACACACACGTATATGATGCACCTATATAACGGGTGTCTAAATAAAAAACTAAATCTAGTAGGTTTTGTAACTAAAGTTACTTTTTGTAACTTCGGTTACTTTTCTAAAGTAGCAGTTACAAGTTACTTCGCAAAAGTAACTAGTTACAATATACTTTTAAGTTATTTTAAAAAGGAATTAAGTTACAGTAACTAAGTTACATTCAAGTAACTTAGATACTTTCAGGTAACTTAGTTACTATGTACTCCCAGCTCTGCTTGTGTGCTTACATAACCCGTTTGTAACTTACACACACCTATATGATGCACTTATATAACGGGTGTCTAAATAAAAAACTACATCTAGTAGGTTTTCATACTAAAGTTACTTTTTGTAACTTCGGTTACTTTTCTAAAGTAACAGTTACAAGATACTTTTAAGTTATTTAAAAAAGGATCTAAGTTACAATAACTAAGTTACATTCAAGTAACTTAGATACTTTCAAGTAACTTAGTTACTAGTTACTCCCAGCTCTGCTTGTGTGCTTACATAACTCGTTTGTAACTTACACACACGTATATGATGCACTTATATAACGGGTGTCTAAATAAAAAACTACATCTAGTAGGTTTTGTAACTAAAGTTACTTTTTGTAACTTCGGTTACTTTTCTAAAGTAACAGTTACAAGTTACTTCGCAAAAGTAACTAGTTACAAGATACTTTAAAGTTATTTAAAAAAGGAATTAAGTTACAGTAACTAAGTTACATTCAAGTAACTTAGATACTTTCAGGTAACTTAGTTACTAGTTACTCCCAGCTCTGCTTGTGTGCTTACATAACTCGTTTGTAACTTACACACACCTATATGATGCACTTATATAACGGGTGTCTAAATAAAAAACTACATCTAGTAGGTTTTGTAACTAAAGTTACTTTTTGTAACTTCGGTTACTTTTCTAAAGTAACAGTTACAAGATACTTTTAAGTTATTTAAAAAAGGATCTAAGTTACAATACTTAAGTTACATTCAAGTAACTTAGATACTTTCAAGTAACTTAGTTACTAGTTACTCCCAGCTCTGCTTGTGTGCTTACATAACTCGTTTGTAACTTACACACACGTATATGATGCACTTATATAACGGGTGTCTAAATAAAAAACTACATCTAGTAGGTTTTGTAACTAAAGTTACTTTTTGTAACTTCGGTTACTTTTCTAAAGTAACAGTTACAAGTTACTTCGCAAAAGTAACTAGTTACAAGATACTTTAAAGTTATTTAAAAAAGGATCTAAGTTACAATAACTAAGTTACATTCAAGTAACTTAGATACTTTCAAGTAACTTAGTTACTAGTTACTCCCAGCTCTGCTTGTGTGCTTACATAACTCGTTTGTAACTTACACACACGTATATGATGCACTTATATAACGGGTGTCTAAATAAAAAACTACATCTAGTAGGTTTTGTAACTAAAGTTACTTTTTGTAACTTCGGTTACTTTTCTAAAGTAACAGTTACAAGTTACTTCGCAAAAGTAACTAGTTGCAAGATACTTTTAAGTTATTTAAAAAAGGATCTAAGTTACAGTAACTAAGTTACATTCAAGTAACTTAGATACTTTCAAGTAACTTAGTTACTAGTTACTCCCAGCTCTGCTTGTGTGCTTACATAACTCATGTGTAACTTACACACACGTATATGATGCGCTTATATAACGGGTGTCTAAATAAAAAACTACATCTAGTAGGTTTTGTAACTAAAGTTACTTTTTGTAACTTCGGTTATTTTTCTAAAGTAACTAGTTACAAGATACTTTAAAGTTATTTAAAAAAGGATCTAAGTTACAATAACTAAGTTACATTCAAGTAACTTAGTTACTAGTTACTCCCAGCTCTGCTTGTGTGCTTACATAACTCGTTTGTAACTTACACACACGTATATGATGCACTTATATAACGGGTATCTAAATAAAAAACTACATCTAGTAGGTTTTGTAACTAAAGTTACTTTTTGTAACTTCGGTTACTTTTCTAAAGTAACAGTTACAAGTTACTTCGCAAAAGTAACTAGTTACAAGATACTTTTAAGTTATTTAAAAAAGGAATTAAGTTACAGTAACTAAGTTACATTCAAGTAACTTAGATACTTTCAGGTAACTTAGTTACTAGTTACTCCCAGCTCTGCTTGTGTGCTTACATAACTCGTTTGTAACTTACACACACGTATATGATGCACTTATATAACGGGTGTCTAAATAAAAAACTACATCTAGTAGGTTTTGTAACTAAAGTTACTTTTTGTAACTTCGGTTACTTTTCTAAAGTAACAGTTACAAGTTACTTCGCAAAAGTAACTAGTTACAAGATACTTTAAAGTTATTTAAAAAAGGATCTAAGTTACAATAACTAAGTTACATTCAAGTAACTTAGATACTTTCAAGTAACTTAGTTACTAGTTACTCCCAGCTCTGCTTGTGTGCTTACATAACTCGTTTGTAACTTACACACACGTATATGATGCACTTATATAACGGGTGTCTAAATAAAAAACTACATCTAGTAGGTTTTGTAACTAAAGTTACTTTTTGTAACTTCGGTTACTTTTCTAAAGTAACAGTTACAAGTTACTTCACAAAAGTAACTAGTTGCAAGATACTTTTAAGTTATTTAAAAAAGGATCTAAGTTACAGTAACTAAGTTACATTCAAGTAACTTAGATACTTTCAAGTAACTTAGTTACTAGTTCACTCCCAGCTCTGCTTGTGTGCTTACATAACTCATGTGTAACTTACACACACGTATATGATGCGCTTATATAACGGGTGTCTAAATAAAAAACTACATCTAGTAGGTTTTGTAACTAAAGTTACTTTTTGTAACTTCGGTTATTTTTCTAAAGTAACTAGTTACAAGATACTTTAAAGTTATTTAAAAAAGGATCTAAGTTACAATAACTAAGTTACATTCAAGTAACTTAGTTACTAGTTACTCCCAGCTCTGCTTGTGTGCTTACATAACTCGTTTGTAACTTACACACACGTATATGATGCACTTATATAACGGGTATCTAAATAAAAAACTACATCTAGTAGGTTTTGTAACTAAAGTTACTTTTTTGTAACTTCGGTTACTTTTCTAAAGTAACAGTTACAAGTTACTTCGCAAAGTAACTAGTTACAAGATACTTTTAAGTTATTTAAAAAAGGAATTAAGTTACAGTAACTAAGTTACATTCAAGTAACTTAGATACTTTCAGGTAACTTAGTTACTAGTTACTCCCAGCTCTGCTTGTGTGCTTACATAACTCGTTTGTAACTTACACACACGTATATGATGCACTTATATAACGCGTGTCTAAATAAAAAACTACATCTAGTAGGTTTTGTAACTAAAGTTACTTTTTGTAACTTCGGTTACTTTTCTAAAGTAACAGTTACAAGTTACTTCGCAAAAGTAACTAGTTACAAGATACTTTAAAGTTATTTAAAAAAGGATCTAAGTTACAATAACTAAGTTACATTCAAGTAACTTAGATACTTTCAAGTAACTTAGTTACTAGTTACTCCCAGCTCTGCTTGTGTGCTTACATAACTCGTTTGTAACTTATACACACGTATAGGATGCACTTATATAACGGGTATCTAAATAAAAAACTACATCTAGTAGGTTTTGTAACTAAAGTTACTTTTTGTAACTTCGGTTACTTTTCTAAAGTAACAGTTACAAGTTACTTCGCAAAAGTAACTAGTTACAAGATACTTTTAAGTTATTTAAAAAAGGAATTAAGTTACAGTAACTAAGTTACATTCAAGTAACTTAGATACTTTCAGGTAACTTAGTTACTAGTTACTTCCAGCTCTGCTTGTGTGCTTACATAACTCGTTTGTAACTTACACACACGTATATGATGCACTTATATAACGGGTGTCTAAATAAAAAACTACATCTAGTAGGTTTTGTAACTAAAGTTACTTTTTGTAACTTCGGTTACTTTTCTAAAGTAACAGTTACAAGTTACTTCGCAAAAGTAACTAGTTGCAAGATACTTTTAAGTTATTTAAAAAAGGATCTAAGTTACAGTAACTAAGTTACATTCAAGTAACTTAGATACTTTCAAGTAACTTAGTTACTAGTTACTCCCAGCTCTGCTTGTGTGCTTACATAACTCATTTGTAACTTACACACACGTATATGATGCGCTTATATAACGGGTGTCTAAATAAAAAACTACATCTAGTAGGTTTTGTAACTAAAGTTACTTTTTGTAACTTCGGTTACTTTTCTAAAGTAACAGTTACATTCAAGTAACTTAGATACTTTCAGGTAACTTAGTTACTAGTTACTCCCAGCTCTGCTTGTGTGCTTACATAACTCGTTTGTAACTTACACACACCTATATGATGCACTTATATAACGGGTGTCTAAATAAAAAGCTACATCTAGTAGGTTTTGATACTAAAGTTACTTTTTGTAACTTCGGTTACTTTTCTAAAGTAACAGTTACAAGATACTTTTAAGTTATTTAAAAAAGGATCTAAGTTACAATAACTAAGTTACATTCAAGTAACTTAGATACTTTCAAGTAACTTAGTTACTAGTTACTCCCAGCTCTGCTTGTGTGCTTACATAACTCGTTTGTAACTTACACACACGTATATGATGCACTTATATAACGGGTGTCTAAATAAAAAACTACATCTAGTAGGTTTTGTAACTAAAGTTACTTTTTGTAACTTCGGTTACTTTTCTAAAGTAACAGTTACAAGTTACTTCGCAAAAGTAACTAGTTACAAGATACTTTAAAGTTATTTAAAAAAGGAATTAAGTTACAGTAACTAAGTTACATTCAAGTAACTTAGATACTTTCAGGTAACTTAGTTACTAGTTACTCCCAGCTCTGCTTGTGTGCTTACATAACTCGTTTGTAACTTACACACACCTATATGATGCACTTATATAACGGGTGTCTAAATAAAAAACTACATCTAGTAGGTTTTGTAACTAAAGTTACTTTTTGTAACTTCGGTTACTTTTCTAAAGTAACAGTTACAAGATACTTTTAAGTTATTTAAAAAAGGATCTAAGTTACAATACTTAAGTTACATTCAAGTAACTTAGATACTTTCAAGTAACTTAGTTACTAGTTACTCCCAGCTCTGCTTGTGTGCTTACATAACTCGTTTGTAACTTACACACACGTATATGATGCACTTATATAACGGGTGTCTAAATAAAAAACTACATCTAGTAGGTTTTGTAACTAAAGTTACTTTTTGTAACTTCGGTTACTTTTCTAAAGTAACAGTTACAAGTTACTTCGCAAAAGTAACTAGTTACAAGATACTTTAAAGTTATTTAAAAAAGGATCTAAGTTACAATAACTAAGTTACATTCAAGTAACTTAGTTACTAGTTACTCCCAGCTCTGCTTGTGTGCTTACATAACTCGTTTGTAACTTACACACACGTATATGATGCACTTATATAACGGGTGTCTAAATAAAAAACTACATCTAGTAGGTTTTGTAACTAAAGTTACTTTTTGTAACTTCGGTTACTTTTCTAAAGTAACAGTTACAAGTTACTTCGCAAAAGTAACTAGTTGCAAGATACTTTTAAGTTATTTAAAAAAGGATCTAAGTTACATTCAAGTAACTTAGATACTTTCAAGTAACTTAGTTACTAGTTACTCCCAGCTCTGCTTGTGTGCTTACATAACTCATGTGTAACTTACACACACGTATATGATGCGCTTATATAACGGGTGTCTAAATAAAAAACTACATCTAGTAGGTTTTGTAACTAAAGTTACTTTTTGTAACTTCGGTTATTTTTCTAAAGTAACTAGTTACAAGATACTTTAAAGTTATTTAAAAAAGGATCTAAGTTACAATAACTAAGTTACATTCAAGTAACTTAGTTACTAGTTACTCCCAGCTCTGCTTGTGTGCTTACATAACTCGTTTGTAACTTACACACACGTATATGATGCACTTATATAACGGGTATCTAAATAAAAAACTACATCTAGTAGGTTTTGTAACTAAAGTTACTTTTTGTAACTTCGGTTACTTTTCTAAAGTAACAGTTACAAGTTACTTCACAAAAGTAACTAGTTGCAAGATACTTTTAAGTTATTTAAAAAAGGATCTAAGTTACAGTAACTAAGTTACATTCAAGTAACTTAGATACTTTCAGGTAACTTAGTTACTAGTTACTCCCAGCTCTGCTTGTGTGCTTACATAACTCATGTGTAACTTACACACACGTATATGATGCGCTTATATAACGGGTGTCTAAATAAAAAACTACATCTAGTAGGTTTTGTAACTAAAGTTACTTTTTGTAACTTCGGTTATTTTTCTAAAGTAACTAGTTACAAGATACTTTAAAGTTATTTAAAAAAGGATCTAAATTACAATAACTAAGTTACATTCAAGTAACTTAGTTACTAGTTACTCCCAGCTCTGCTTGTGTGCTTACATAACTCGTTTGTAACTTACACACACGTATATGATGCACTTATATAACGGGTATCTAAATAAAAAACTACATCTAGTAGGTTTTGTAACTAAAGTTACTTTTTGTAACTTCGGTTACTTTTCTAAAGTAACAGTTACAAGTTACTTCGCAAAAGTAACTAGTTACAAGATACTTTTAAGTTATTTAAAAAAGGAATTAAGTTACAGTAACTAAGTTACATTCAAGTAACTTAGATACTTTCAGGTAACTTAGTTACTAGTTACTCCCAGCTCTGCTTGTGTGCTTACATAACTCGTTTGTAACTTACACACACCTATATGATGCACTTATATAACGGGTGTCTAAATAAAAAGCTACATCTAGTAGGTTTTGATACTAAAGTTACTTTTTGTAACTTCGGTTACTTTTCTAAAGTAACAGTTACAAGATACTTTTAAGTTATTTAAAAAAGGATCTAAGTTACAATAACTAAGTTACATTCAAGTAACTTAGATACTTTCAAGTAACTTAGTTACTAGTTACTCCCAGCTCTGCTTGTGTGCTTACATAACTCGTTTGTAACTTACACACACGTATATGATGCACTTATATAACGGGTGTCTAAATAAAAAACTACATCTAGTAGGTTTTGTAACTAAAGTTACTTTTTGTAACTTCGGTTACTTTTCTAAAGTAACAGTTACAAGTTACTTCGCAAAAGTAACTAGTTACAAGATACTTTAAAGTTATTTAAAAAAGGAATTAAGTTACAGTAACTAAGTTACATTCAAGTAACTTAGATACTTTCAGGTAACTTAGTTACTAGTTACTCCCAGCTCTGCTTGTGTGCTTACATAACTCGTTTGTAACTTACACACACCTATATGATGCACTTATATAACGGGTGTCTAAATAAAAAACTACATCTAGTAGGTTTTGTAACTAAAGTTACTTTTTGTAACTTCGGTTACTTTTCTAAAGTAACAGTTACAAGATACTTTTAAGTTATTTAAAAAAGGATCTAAGTTACAATACTTAAGTTACATTCAAGTAACTTAGATACTTTCAAGTAACTTAGTTACTAGTTACTCCCAGCTCTGCTTGTGTGCTTACATAACTCGTTTGTAACTTACACACACGTATATGATGCACTTATATAACGGGTGTCTAAATAAAAAACTACATCTAGTAGGTTTTGTAACTAAAGTTACTTTTTGTAACTTCGGTTACTTTTCTAAAGTAACAGTTACAAGTTACTTCGCAAAAGTAACTAGTTGCAAGATACTTTTAAGTTATTTAAAAAAGGATCTAAGTTACATTCAAGTAACTTAGATACTTTCAGGTAACTTAGTTACTAGTTACTCCCAGCTCTGCTTGTGTGCTTACATAACTCATGTGTAACTTACACACACGTATATGATGCGCTTATATAACGGGTGTCTAAATAAAAAACTACATCTAGTAGGTTTTGTAACTAAAGTTACTTTTTGTAACTTCGGTTATTTTTCTAAAGTAACTAGTTACAAGATACTTTAAAGTTATTTAAAAAAGGATCTAAGTTACAATAACTAAGTTACATTCAAGTAACTTAGTTACTAGTTACTCCCAGCTCTGCTTGTGTGCTTACATAACTCGTTTGTAACTTACACACACGTATATGATGCACTTATATAACGGGTATCTAAATAAAAAACTACATCTAGTAGGTTTTGTAACTAAAGTTACTTTTTGTAACTTCGGTTACTTTTCTAAAGTAACAGTTACAAGTTACTTCGCAAAAGTAACTAGTTACAAGATACTTTTAAGTTATTTAAAAAAGGAATTAAGTTACAGTAACTAAGTTACATTCAAGTAACTTAGATACTTTCAGGTAACTTAGTTACTAGTTACTCCCAGCTCTGCTTGTGTGCTTACATAACTCGTTTGTAACTTACACACACGTATATGATGCACTTATATAACGGGTGTCTAAATAAAAAACTACATCTAGTAGGTTTTGTAACTAAAGTTACTTTTTGTAACTTCGGTTACTTTTCTAAAGTAACAGTTACAAGTTACTTCGCAAAAGTAACTAGTTACAAGATACTTTAAAGTTATTTAAAAAAGGATCTAAGTTACAATAACTAAGTTACATTCAAGTAACTTAGATACTTTCAAGTAACTTAGTTACTAGTTACTCCCAGCTCTGCTTGTGTGCTTACATAACTCGTTTGTAACTTAGACACACGTATAGGATGCACTTATATAACGGGTATCTAAATAAAAAACTACATCTAGTAGGTTTTGTAACTAAAGTTACTTTTTGTAACTTCGGTTACTTTTCTAAAGTAACAGTTACAAGTTACTTCGCAAAAGTAACTAGTTACAAGATACTTTTAAGTTATTTAAAAAAGGAAGAAGCAATAAAACGCAGTAGTCTTCTCCACGTACATTTGTATGGAGAAGACTACTGCGTTTTATTGCTTCTAATTAAGACACCTCCACTATCAGCATGATGGATCACCTCCATGTTAAAAAAGGAATTAAGTTACAGTAACTAAGTTACATTCAAGTAACTTAGATACTTTCAGGTAACTTAGTTACTAGTTACTCCCAGCTCTGCTTGTGTGCTTACATATCTCGTTTGTAACTTACACACACGTATATGATGCACTTATATAACGGGTGTCTAAATAAAAAACTACATCTAGTAGGTTTTGTAACTAAAGTTACTTTTTGTAACTTCGGTTACTTTTCTAAAGTAACAGTTACAAGTTACTTCGCAAAAGTAACTAGTTGCAAGATACTTTTAAGTTATTTAAAAAAGGATCTAAGTTACAGTAACTAAGTTACATTCAAGTAACTTAGATACTTTCAAGTAACTTAGTTACTAGTTACTCCCAGCTCTGCTTGTGTGCTTACATAACTCATGTGTAACTTACACACACGTATATGATGCGCTTATATAACGGGTGTCTAAATAAAAAACTACATCTAGTAGGTTTTGTAACTAAAGTTACTTTTTGTAACTTCGGTTACTTTTCTAAAGTAACAGTTACATTCAAGTAACTTAGATACTTTCAGGTAACTTAGTTACTAGTTACTCCCAGCTCTGCTTGTGTGCTTACATAACTCGTTTGTAACTTACACACACGTATATGATGCACTTATATAACGCGTGTCTAAATAAAAAACTACATCTAGTAGGTTTTGTAACTAAAGTTACTTTTTGTAACTTCGGTAACTTTTCTAAAGTAACAGTTACAAGTTACTTTGCAAAAGTAACTAGTTACAAGATACTTTAAAGTTATTTAAAAAAGGATCTAAGTTACAATAACTAAGTTACATTCAAGTAACTTAGATACTTTCAAGTAACTTAGTTACTAGTTACTCCCAGCTCTGCTTGTGTGCTTACATAACTCGTTTGTAACTTATACACACGTATAGGATGCACTTATATAACGGGTATCTAAATAAAAAACTACATCTAGTAGGTTTTGTAACTAAAGTTACTTTTTGTAACTTCGGTTACTTTTCTAAAGTAACAGTTACAAGTTACTTCGCAAAAGTAACTAGTTACAAGATACTTTTAAGTTATTTAAAAAAGGAATTAAGTTACAGTAACTAAGTTACATTCAAGTAACTTAGATACTTTCAGGTAACTTAGTTACTAGTTACTTCCAGCTCTGCTTGTGTGCTTACATAACTCGTTTGTAACTTACACACACGTATATGATGCACTTATATAACGGGTGTCTAAATAAAAAACTACATCTAGTAGGTTTTGTAACTAAAGTTACTTTTTGTAACTTCGGTTACTTTTCTAAAGTAACAGTTACAAGTTACTTCGCAAAAGTAACTAGTTGCAAGATACTTTTAAGTTATTTAAAAAAGGATCTAAGTTACAGTAACTAAGTTACATTCAAGTAACTTAGATACTTTCAAGTAACTTAGTTACTAGTTACTCCCAGCTCTGCTTGTGTGCTTACATAACTCATTTGTAACTTACACACACGTATATGATGCGCTTATATAACGGGTGTCTAAATAAAAAACTACATCTAGTAGGTTTTGTAACTAAAGTTACTTTTTGTAACTTCGGTTACTTTTCTAAAGTAACAGTTACATTCAAGTAACTTAGATACTTTCAGGTAACTTAGTTACTAGTTACTCCCAGCTCTGCTTGTGTGCTTACATAACTCGTTTGTAACTTACACACACCTATATGATGCACTTATATAACGGGTGTCTAAATAAAGAACTACATCTAGTAGGTTTTGAATTTTGTTTGCATGTAAATTTTTGTGTCGCTAGATTGTTTTTGGTATTGCATTATGGGAAATTCAAAGCATACTAGATGTAATTCATTTAAGAGACCCGGTAGTAAATAACTATAATTTGGAATTAACTTCAATTCTTTGTTAAAATAAACAAAAGCACATCAAAATTTGTTTACTAATAAATAAAATATCATAAGCACTAACATTTTGATGCTATCTTGTTTATTTTATTATATTCAAGCTAAAGGACAATCAAATCATGCAGTAGAAAACCCTAACAAAGAAATAGATATTTATGTTTTGGCATGAGGATGCGAGTTTCGTGCCGAGCAGGAGCGAAGCACAAAAAAGCAAAATAATACCAAAATGGCTCTTTACACTCGAAATACATACAAAATTTTTTCTACGGTCCGAAATGAATGACAAAATTGTTAAATAATTGAAATTTCTTTATAACAGGCAACCAGAAATACATCACTGATACTGTGTAACACACTATGTTCATAAAGGCCGTGCGATTTAGCCGACAACAACTCATTGGTTGCTGTCTGGGCCGCTTCAAATACTGCAGGCGGGGTGCAATTATCTTCAGATTCCATCTTCAACTTCACAATAACTTACAAACTCAATAAAACTGATGCGTGATGATGGACGCGCCGTGATGTAATTGCCAATAATTTTTGACAGTTCCAGAAAAATGCGAATTACAATAATAATCAGGTAGCCAAAGCGGTGCGTAAAGTAAAATGAAGTCACGTGATTATTTCATTAAGACATTGTTTACGTGGTTTGCGATGTGTGAATCAGTAACTTTTCTCATCGACGGTGAGCTTTTAATAGTCAGTTTTATAGGTGACCGTAGAAAATGTTAATTTCAAGTTAGTGGACTTTATAAGACCAGCTGTTATAGTTGCATTCGTAAAGTATAAACTATTCCATAGCCATACTACAGTGAAGTCCGGTTATAACGAACCTCAAGGGACTGTAGAAATTGGTTCGTTATAGCCAAAGTTCGTTACAAGAGTTACAACAACAAAAAATGTGTGAGTTATTATAAACTTACTTTATTATCCATAATCAGCCACATTTGTACAATAAGTATACAAACATTTATGTAAGAACGATAAACACGTACTTAATAGATATTTATTTAAAAAAATCGGATATTTTTGTCTGCTTAGTATTACTAGCCCAATAAAGTTTGTCTATGTAAGCATCTACTTCGGCAAAACTATTTAGTATACTATCCGGAATATTACGCGATTGCAGAAAACAGCGGATACCATTTATTTTCTTAATTGCCTCATGTACTGTTGGAATGGTGAGATCCTTCCCCGAAACCGATTCGTCGTCATCTTCACCGCTAATTTCTTCGACTTGCTTATTTTTGGTTTCTCGAATAATAGCTTCGTCGCTTAAAAATTCTGTAGTGGCAATATTTTCGTCAACAAGTATGTAAGCTTCAAGGTCACATTCCTGAAATCTGCCCATATCAATCGTTGAAATAAAGACAGGCGAGTCATCACTTTCTTTGTTACGTTGTTTATTCAACCACTCGGACAAGGGCAACACAATCTGTTTACCTAAACAATTCACTAGCCATAATAAATTTGGGACTTCACAGCAGTTCTTGCAAGCAGGTTCGCTATAAAAGAAAACTTTTTTCTTTTTACGTAAAAAATGGACCGTTATAAGCAAAAGTTCGTTATATGCGGGTTCGGTATAATAGAAAAATTTTAGCATTATTGTAATGGGAATTTTGGCGGGACTTTTAATTTAGTTCCGTATAACCGGTAGATCGTTACAAGCGGGTTCGGTATAAGCGGTCTCTACTGTATATGAAAATAATGTTTTATCATATTATATTGAAATGAATAGGTACTGTAATGATGGGGCCTTTGGGGCGTTATATCTTACTTAAATATGTTCATATACAGTGTGTTTCACTTTACATGGAAGCACCCCTGTATTTTCTTTGTTTTTGTATGAATCGATTTGAATTTTTTACCAGTTGTACAACTCACCAAGATGCATCTATTCATGTCCTTGAACGCAAATGCCGTTATTAGCCTGGCCTACTACGATCAAGAACATGGGTCGCATTGTCAATATTTTGCATCGCGTTAGAGCTATAGCAAAAAGTTATTAAGAAAAGTTGTTTAGAATCAAAAGAATACCCCAGATACCGATTTTCGTTTAATAATTCGAATTTTTAATTTTTATCCATACATTTGTCAAAGTCCCAAATTTCAACTTTTAATGTGGTATCAAATGGTGCCATAGAGAAACAACATTTTTATTATTGTTGCAAACGTCATTAGCTTTTAATAATGGCTGAATTACGTTTAACTGTTGCTGAGAAAGTAGAAGTAATTAGAATTACTTGTGAAAATACAAGATCCAATAGAGAAGTAGCTAGAATATTTAATGGAAGGCATCCAGGGCGTGCACCTATTTATCCTGGCACTTAGTTTTTGACGATGCAAGCAGCGCCCAATTTTCGATGGTGCAATAGTTACATTTAATGCCATATCTCTTAATACTAGTACGAGGATTAGCGTCATAGCCGCCAATATCATTTTCTCCGAGGGATGCTCTCGAACTATTCTTCTTGGTCTGGGCTTAACAAAATTTCCAGTTAAATTAAAATTTTCATTAATTTTTGAAATAGTTCCAGGATAAATAGGTGCGTGCCCTGGATGCCTTCCATTAAATATTCTAGCTACTTCTCTATTGGATCTTGCATTTTCACAAGTAAATAATTCTAATTATTTCTACTTTCTCAGCAACAGTTAAACGTAATTCAGCCATTATTAAAAGCTAATGAGGTTTGCAACAATAATAAAAATGTTATTTCTCCATGACACCATTTGATACCAAAAGAAAAGTTGAAATTTGGGACTGTGACAAATTTATGGATAAAAATTAAAAATTCGAATTATTAAACGAAAATCGGTATCTGGGGTATCCTTTTGATTCTAAACAACTTTTCTTAATAACTTTTTGCTGTAACTGTAACGCGATGCAAAATATTGACAATGCGACCCATGTTCTTGATCGTAGTAGGCCAGGCTAATAACGGCATTTGCGTTCAAGGACATGAATAGATGCCTCTTGGTGAGTTGTACAACTGGTAAAAAATTGATTCATACAAAAACAAAGAAAATACAGGGGTGCTTCCATGTAAAGTGAAACACACTGTATAGAGGTTGAAATAAAACGCGTGTTTGCTTCATGAACCAATATAATGAACTAAATAAACTTTGTTTGCGATCGTCACTTTAACAACACAAACCAGATTATAACGGCAAGAAGAGCTTCGTTATTATTACATTAAATTTAGGAATAAAACACATGTCTGTATGTGATGAAGTCAAAAGCCAAACTGTTTATTTATATTTATGTAACTAAGTAATAGTTGCTAAGGTTGCATGTACGCGTGCATGTATGTGCATACGCTACATTACGTATGCGTGCATGTACGTGCATACGCTACATTACTTATTTATGATAGTAGCGAGGTGTAGACCTCTGAATTTTTATATACTGATTTTATTTTTACAGGGTTGCTCTTGAAAACTGCATTGTTTGTGATGGAGCTGTTATTGAAAGTGGGTCACAAATAAAGAACTGTCTGATCGGAAGTCATCATGTGGTTCCTGAACAGTCTGAGCATTCGAATGAAGTACTCACAATAACAGATAGATTAATGGAATTTTAATTTATTTAATTATATTATTGTTATACCTATGTTAAGTACATTTCTTTAAACATTAAACGATGACTAAACAATGTATTAATTAATCGAGTTTTATATCGCCTCCTGCCCCTAGGTCAATATCACCCTTCTGATATGTACGGTGAGGAACAACACTTTTAGATTTTTTCTTATTTCTATAGGTAGTAGTGTAAAAGTTTGCAAATAAGAAAAGCAAACTCCATAAATACGCAATTGTGAAATATTTTAACCAAATAGGCTTATTACACCCATTTCTACCACCAAGGACTACATGGACCATTAAGGCAATGAATTGTACCTAAAATTGACAAAATTAATTTGTAGTTAAATAACGAGTATCTTACATACCAACTGCACTTGAGTAAGGTATCTTTTCCACCATAAATATTTCTGCATTTTTGGTCCCATTGCAGACAGGAGGTAGTAAGTATACATGATCACATGAACAAACGAGTTTACACCAGCACTAAAGAAAGCTACAAAGATAAAGGATAGGAAGTGTTGTAACGTTGGATTTTTTCGAGTTTTTATTTTACCTTGACCACCGGGTAGGTATAAAACCCCAAGATACCAGTTAGTTACCATTGAAGCATGATGATAAACATGTAAAAAAGTCAGTTGTGAAGCCTTTTTGCGCAGTACAAAAAATACCTACAATATTGTAAAATTATTAAGTTTCAAAATATTTGGAATACGAACCGTATCCATTAAATCGATAATTTTTGAAGTATAAAAACACCAAAATGCCCTTGCCATCTAAAATCAAAGCTGTTATCTTTTATATAGCCAAGATTTATAAGAATGTACCCTTAGAGCCAACTCGCTGTTGCTTGTATCTAGAGGTGTGCAAGTCAGTTTGTACCCTGCTAAGTAGGCGGTTACGAATATTTCCTTGCAAATATAAACTGCGAATGAGATTTGGAAACAATTGTATGCAATTAATGCATTTTTTAAGTTAGGTGGTTGCCGGTTTTTCATGAATCTTGTTCCTCCTACTATAGTTACAAAGTATAAGGCATAAACTACTACCAAATTAAGTGGCGAATTCAGCAGAACCCAATCTTGTACTCTCGGATCTGAAATATAATGTGTATCACTAAATATCATTAAAACTATATTAAAGTTGTAGGCTACCTGGTTTTCCTAAATAGAATTGCAGACAATCAGGAATTGCTTTTGAAGATGAAATCATTTTAAAGAAGTTACACATTAATTGACTTAAGCTAATATAAACATATTTTTCACTTGTCATTTTTTGTACTGCCCCAGCTGGCTTGATTTAATTTTTTTATTTATTCAATCTGAATCACTATTTCTTGAGTAATAATATTATAATCCATTTAAGTGATACTGTTGGTAAGGTCTGGCCTATATTTTATAATAATGTGTTATTTCAACTTTACAGTAATGCAGTTATGAAAATGTCAAAGAAAAAAGTAAGGTTCTCGTATAAACATTTTTTAAATCAAAATAGTTAATATGAATTAAAGACAATCAAGAAAATTCAATTGTAAGTTTAGTGCATCTGCACACTTCAACAAATTCTAATACCAGAAACCTATATAAATAAATTGACACAACTTTACAGTAATGCAGTTATGAAAATGTCAAAGAAAAAAGTAAGGTTCTCGTATAAACATTTTTTAAATCAAAATAGTTAATATGAATTAAAGACAATCAAGAAAATTCAATTGTAAGTTTAGTGCATCTGCACACTTCAACAAATTCTAATACCAGAAACCTATATAAATAAATTGACAATAATTAATTTGATGTGTTTGACAACTAAGAACTTGCAGTGCACACCAACACGATAAACTAAAAATTACTTAGTGAGAAATAGCAATTGTATCAACTTACCTTTTCTTTATCTATGAACTCGTATGACGATACCGACTTACCCCCGATTTGGCAATGCGCATGTCAAGTGAATGAACATTTTCCACGACATATACCACATGAACGTAGACTGCAAGTTAACCCAATAGAGCAGTGTTTCCCAACCTTTTTTCCTAGCGTACCACTACACAAGACAAAAATATTTTGCGTACCACTTAGTCACGTGGAGGTAATTATGGATGGAATATGTTTGTTATTTTACTAATCTAAGTAACCCATTTTCCAGTATGAAAAATCAAATTCTGTGTAAGTGTTATAATATTTTATTAATTGATATGAACAAGGAATTCATACCGTGAGTTGAAAATAAAAAAACATTATACTGTAATAAATACAACAAAAATATAATACAAAACTTCAATGAGAAGACTGAGCTTGAAGATTAGAAGCCAACTTGGGAATGTGGTCTACGATTGCTCAGTCTTAAACGAAGATCATTTTCCACACTAATAAGTCTATTTCGATATTTGTTCTTAAGATACACAAGTGAAGAAAATGCTGTCTCGAACAAGTAAGAAGTTGTGAAGGGAAGTAAAAATTTAACTGCTTTGTCAGCTACTTCTGCGTAGTCCGCACGCTTTTCAACCCAGAAGTTCACGAGCGACATTTTTGAAAATTTTTGTTGTAGTTCTGAGTCACAATTTAGTTCATACAACTGTTCCTTTTCTTTCGCAGTAAAGATTTCTGGTGCCACTTCTATATCAGCAAACTGGTTTTGGATCCAGGAATATTTGCTGAAGTCTTCAGGGAAATATAGGTTGTAGCTTTGAATCAAACCAAGACAGTGTGTTTTGATGTCTGTCAGAAGTGCAGGACTCAGTTTCACGTCATTTTCTTCAACAAAATTTTCGACCGTAGGAAACAACGATACCTTTTTCTGTTCTGCTTCTTTTGCTGCTTGATTCAGCTTCTTTTTCATAGCACTTACTCTATCATAACCCGAAAAGGAGTGTTATAAGTTCCTTGCAGGGCTTGGTTGAGCTAATTAAGTTTTGAAAATATCTCCGCTAAATACACCAACTTACACTGCCACGATTAAGCAAAATTCTTTTAACATTTATTTAATATACTTACACAATAAATTAGTTTTGTCAATTCGCATTATCATGTCGATATCAGTTGCACGAAGGAATGCAATCAGTTAAAAATTTATTTTGTACTTCAAAAGATTTTCACGAGGAATATATTTTTAAAACTATTGCCGAACTAGCCGTTATTATTTTGTGTATTCCACATGAGAATGCTGATGATGAAAGAATATTGTATAATATTACATATATTGAAACTAAAAAAAAAATAAGCTTTCAACATCACTTTTTGAAGCTGTACTGCGAATAAAAGTAGATCTGCATGGCAAGAAGTTATGTTGCCATAATTGTTGAAATATATTCTTTTAAAAAATGTGTTTTTGTTCAACAACCAAATTTTAAAGCAAAATTTTTTTCCCCGTGTGCAGAGCATCACGTACCACCGCAGTGGCCTCTGCGTACCACTAGTGGTACGCGTACCACAGTTTGGGAAAGACTGCAATAGAGGCTATCTATCGCAACACTACTAAATTTCAAATAAGAATGCAGTAGGTGGCGTTCTAAACTCAAACTCAGTTTGACACTAAGAAAATATAAGTTTGTTTAACTGCTCGTGTTTTATAATAATTGTGTACTATACAAGGGTGCTAATTTTAACTTTGCCACCATTACTAACTTCTTTATTTTTGAAGTTACACTTTTTATGGGTATTTCAAATCACGAATTTAGTTATTTGTACCACTTCCGGTTTAATAAGAAATTGCATCAACTTTGGACTTTGAAATGGAACAAAAAATCTGTTCATATCACATTACTATTGTCAACAGCGTATTTTAAAATGAACTTTTCAAATAATGAAAAGGTCGATAAGTTGGCAGGCTAATTTTTCTGCCTAAAAATTCAAGAGAAGCGCTAAGATTGATGCACGACGTTACCCGAATAGAAATCTACCTGGCGTTTAAACATTTTTGGGACTGGAAAAAGCATTGCGGACTAATGGTATGTTATTCCCAACGACACGGTGCACCTGCCCTCAATGTTGATTTGGTGAGGCAATACTTGAAGAATATGTTTGATAATAAATGGATAGGAACTGACGGCCCTATACCATGGCCACTTAGATTTGAAGGGTATTATTTAGAAAGAAAAGTATGATAATGTCTAGATGCTGCAAAACAAAATTGAGCGAGTTTTAGATGACATCGGCAGAAAAAACTGAGTCGTCTTTCACAAAATATTCATCGTCGAGCAGAAATGTGCATACGACTGATCGTACCATTCTTTCCCATACTCCTCCCATATGTGCTGTCGCTGGCCGATTAAAATACCAT
Source organism: Agriotes lineatus (assembly GCA_940337035.1). Taxonomy (NCBI): domain Eukaryota; kingdom Metazoa; phylum Arthropoda; class Insecta; order Coleoptera; family Elateridae; genus Agriotes; species Agriotes lineatus. Next base: position 25,412 of record CALNHX010003725.1, read on the forward strand.
TGTATCTTACGAATAGAACAAAAATTTTGAATTTCTTGAACATTCAACTGCTCTTGCAATGCTATATGTAGTGTCTTTTCTGCACCCCGTAGATTTGTACCATTGTCAGAATATATTTCAGTTGGATATCCTCTTCTACAAATAAAACGTCTAATAGCCATAATTGCTGAATCTGTTGTGAGAGATGAAGCCATTTCCAAGTGCACAGCTCGCGTCGCCATATATGTAAATAGTACCCCACATCGCTTCTCCTGCCTTTGACCAATTGTGACGTTCATAGGATCAAAATAATTCATCCCAGAAACCACAAACGCTCGAACTTGAGGTATAACTCACGCTTCTGGCAAATCCCACATAATTTGAGTTTCCAGTTTTGCATTATTTTTTCTGCAAAAAGCACAAGCTCGCTGAAAATCTCGTATAGCAGTTCTCGCATTTCAAATCCAAAATTTCTACCTTATTTCGTTCAAGACAACTTCTCTTTCCTGATGATTGTTTAACGCATGATAATGTCTTATTATCAATTTTGTCAATAAATGCTTCGAGTCTAGAATAATTGGAAATTTTACGAAGAGACTCAAGTGATGAACATTATTTAGTGTTCCTCATACTCTTAAAATTCCATCTTTGTCAAGAAACGGACTCAAATTAAATAATTTGCTTTTTCTTTTCATTTTGTTTTGTTGTCCTGCAAGTCTGTTGACATCTTCAGGAAAACTTTCGTTTTGAGCTTTTTTAAACAGGGTGATTTTGGCATTTTCAATTTCCCTGACATGAAGCTCTTGTGAGTAAAGCTGAAGATGTTCAACCCCTATTTTTTTCTTGAAAATTTCGACTGATCTGAAAAACCATGCAACTGCACGTACCAATTTGGTAATACAGTCAGACCTCACCATTCTCGGCTTTGCGGTTTGCTGATTTGATTTTACGCGGGGCACCCTTGTGCTCCCTTTTCTTTGCCGTTCGCGGATATTTGCTTTGCCGTTCGCGGATGGAATTGCCAACGTTAACTGTTTCAACTTTCACACACTAACGGCCAGTCTTATGAAGACCACTAATCTGACGTTAACTTTAATTCGCTGTTAAAATAAACAAAAGCGCATAAACATTTGTTTACTAATGAATAATATATCATAAGCGCCAACGTTTTGATTGGCTTTTGTTTATTTTAACAGCGATTTGAAGTTAACGTCAGGTTAGTGACCTTCATACGACCCGTAAGTAAATAAAGCAGACGTATGAACACTTAAATAACATTATTCATCACAAACTTGTAAACACACTTATCGAGCCTATTTCTTTGAATCTCTTATTACCAAATCGGACCTGAAATAAATTGTAAAAATATAACTTGAATAAACAAATGGACATTCGAGCTCTAAATTCAAGTGGCAGACTTATGTTACATACGGAATTTTAGTTTGTATACGCATGTTTATGTATTTTTGAATTTTTTGAAATTGCATAGTATAAATAAATCTAGTTTATGGAACCTAACCCTGTTTTTATCATTTAGGTGTTTACTTGCGCTTCGCGGCATTCTTCTAGAACGTAATCCCCGCGAACGACGAGGTCTGACTGTACCTGAAATCCTGGAAAAACTAAATATATTTTGATATGCTGTATGAACGCCAACAAAAAAGACTCTTTTCTTCTCATCTTCAAATTTCTCCAAAGTGCTTTCAATTTGCCAATTTTCTTCATTTTCTCGAAGGAATCGTGGTTCATTGAACCATTCATCGTGCCTATCCATGTTCCATAATCCTCTAGTGGTTTTGTTAGCAATATTTAACTTAGTAGATAACGGATACCAATTTTCAGCAGAAGTTAATTCAAGAATTTGGGAAATCTGTTTGCAACAAAAGTTTTGAAAGTTTTAGGGTTTGAGTTTATTCAGCTTAGAACAATTTTTGAATCACACCATAAGCATGTTTTACTAATATCAAATGTATGACCTGTTAAAATAGTTCTTGCCAAATTTGTACCAAGAAGAGCAGCTGTAATTCAATCCGTTGTACAGTCATGGGTTTGAGTGATGTTACCCGAAATTTAGCCATAACTAGAGTCACAAAATTTAGTTCCCATAAATATGCCGCTGATGCATACCCTTTCTGGCTACCATCACAAAAAACGTGTAGTTGCACCTCAAGTGTATTGTTGTTCAGGCCATACCACCGAGGTACCATAAGATCAGTTAACTTCTTCATGTCAGCTATCCATTTTTTTCATTCATCAAATAGTTTTGAGACAATTTCTCAGTTCAGTCGAATTCTCCATGCAAATTTCTTGAAGCAGAATTCTTCCTTCTATTGTAAAAGCGGCTAACATTCCAAGCGGGTCATATATAGACATAACAATTCTCAAAACTTCGTTTGAGCATTAGTTGTTTTTACTCCCTTGTGAGTATAAGCTGCATCGCCAGTTTGATACTTTACTTGTGGTATCATCAAAAGCCAGATATGAAAAGATTACTGATATTTTATTAAAAGCTTGGCTCTTTCTTTCTCGGAGCCACATCATACAAGACGGCTGAGTATTCTCAATCTCCCCAGAAATATTAGAGCATTAATATGGCAAGCACCAGAAAAGGAAAATGCTACTTCAGGAGGTGATGAAATTTCAAACAAGCTTGAGAAGACAGGACAGAGGACAGAAAAACGTTCTACAAATATTGAAATGTAACAATCCAATTTGCCTAGAGTGCAGTAGAAAACTGTTTATCACATGTAGGTACAGTAGGTAATGAGTAAAAGTTGGAACTTATTTACTATACTAATGACTGTCTGGGGTTCGGCGTAAAATAGTCCCAGGGTATGTCCTGCCTGGCATAAGAGACGACCAAAAAGGACAGCATACACACTAACAGAGACACTCAATACATGCACTCGCATAACACAAACACGGATTGTAAGTAAAATGGCATCTTCTTTTTTCTAAGGTTTTTTCAAGTTGATCCATCAGTGGTAGTGGGCTTAGAAACCGGGTACAGCACACTCCGGCCGATGGATAGTACAGGGGCTCAGATTCATCAGTGGTGTGGGCTTAGAAACCGGTTACGGCACACTCCGGCCGATGGATAGTACAGGGGCTCATTCTTGCCTAACCAGTGTAGGGTGCTGCCCTATCAAACATCGAAAAATCCTGGAGTATGTAGTAGTGCCAGGTGGTGCCTGGATTAGAGCCTTGCTATGTACTTTGGGGAGCTTCATCAGTGGTGGCCTAAACCTCACAATACTTTATCAAAAGAACAAATGCAAGAAAATGGAATACCACAAGGCTCCTAAATCAGTCCAACTCTCTTCCTCATCGCAATAAACGACATCTTGGATACATTACCTAAAGGTATCCAAGCATCGCTATTTGCTGATGACCTCGTAATGTTTGTCTCTCATAATAATATCAACGTCACAAAACAACTCTTACAAACAGCTTTGCAAAAACTTCAACAATGTAGCAAAAAAAATGGTCTTTGCTTTTCAATAGAAAAAACAAAATGCATCAACTTTTCAAGAAAACATAAACCTACACACCCACTCTAAAACTCCATAATGTAGCTCTTAAATATAAAAAAGAAATTAATATTATACCGGACAGAAGAATGACTTGGCTACCACAAATCAAGAAAACGATAGACAAATGCACAACATCACTCAATGTTATAAAATTTAGATCTATTAGATCCAAAAACAAATACTGTTTGTGTATTTATGGATCCAGCAACAAAAAAACTGATAGCATATCACTATATGCCATATACCACCACGGCCTTCGACTTGCTACAGGTGCACATCGAACAAGCCCAACTGCATACCTTTATGCATTAACTGAACAACTTCCCCTAAAGCATAAACTTTCAACCCAATCAATAGCAAGCACCATTCAAATCACCGTCAACTCAAACCACCCTCAGCATAACTCCATAATTCAACCCCAGTTACAAAATCTATACTCCCGATCCCAAAGAATATCACCTCCCTTTAACATTCGAGCCCGTCAGCTGCTCCTTGAATACCAGATACATCTATCAATTACCCCAGTCTCTAAAGGTCCTCTTCCTGGACCATCAATCCTCCAAAAATCAATCCTGAACTGACAAGATTCTGCAAAACTACTACCTGCTCCAACATAAAAACTAAAACGCACTAAAACCAAAAAACTATTTACCAATGGCTCAAAACTTAACAACTCCGTCCGATGTGCATTCTTATGCAACTAAGTGAATAAGAAATTCAGAATAATTGATATGGCAACCGTCTACAGTGCAGAATTGTACGCAATAAAAGAAGCCCTGATACACATCCTGAGCTGTGAGGAGAATAAGTTCACCATCATTACAGATTGTATTAGCGCCCTTCGAAGCTTATAAAATATGTATTCCCCAAACGAGTACATTAGAGAAATCCAGAACATAACACACCACATGGAATCAAGAACAAACACGTACAATATCTGGTTCCTGTTTGTAATTATTTATTTATTTTGGTATAAAAATAATATAAGTTAAAATTATGGGCAAAGATCCTAGAACACACAATTCTCGGTTTATATTTTTATACTGTGCTTGACCTTTGCCTGTCAGTAAATTAAGGCTGGTAAAAATGAACTGTAATAATTAAATGCACAAATAAAATGGTTGAATGCCCTTCTTTCTATTTTATTTAACTGCAATACCAATTACGCTAGTTCTCAGCAAACACAAAACTTCTTATCTCATAAGTTAGGTTCATAAACGGACTATATTCCCAAATTTTAGGTTATTTGTCTCAACATAGCTCATTTGCTCGTTATTAGTAGATAAAATTCACAATCTCGTAAATTGACAGATGAACACAAAATGGTTTTTTGCATACAGCGTGAAATTGAACGTTTAAAATCGTGAAATACAGTGAAAATGCGTCAGGTAAATTATTTGAATATTCCCGCTTGGCAACTAGTAAAACATCGCCTTCATTGTTTCTCAGGATGACGTCAAACTCGCCTCGATTGTTATTCTCAGGATGACGTAGAATGCACGCCGTTCTTTCATTTGTTTATGAAGCTTGATTCTGGCCGATTTCGCCAAAACCTGGTGAAGCCGTTCGATTTTCGAGAACCACGAAGTAATTGGACTTTTGGAAAAGAACTAGGCCTCTTCAGCAAGGTTTAATCTCGTTATGACCTTCTACGCTGGCTTCGGAGCTGGTCGTAGTGACGCTGCTGGAATATCTCAGGTTGTAGCTGCTTCCATGCCCCCAATGTTGATTCGGACGTTCTTGCAGACTCTGCTGAAGCCCTAGACTGCTAACCTCAGACTTCTGATGCTAATTTCGGTCGCAGTCGAAGCTCGTAATTTGCAGTTGAATGGCTCCCGATCCCCTCGGAGATGAGATTTGCACTTTGTATACTTTTCGTTGCGGAAACTGTTGCAGATGTTAGTACAGGTACACTACCACTTTGGCAATAATTTGGACCACTTTTTATATTTCAAAATAATTATTATATAAAAACTGCAATTAAATATGGAGCACACATTCAACAACCTTTCAATTTAATTTATGCAACTGTTCTCTTTCTTAATGACATAAGAGCATCATGTTGCTAAGATAGGTCTTATTCAACTATTAATTGGATATATTCCCGCTTGGCAACTAGTAAAACATCGCCTTCATTGTTTCTCAGGATGACGTAGAATGCACGCCAATCTTTCATTTGTCTGAAGTTTGATTCTGGCCGATTTCGCCGAAACCTGGTGACGCCGTTCGATTTTCGAGAACCACGAAGTAATTGAACTTTTGGAAAAGAACTAGGCCTCTTCAGCAAGGTTTAATCTCGTTCTAACCTTCTACGCTGACTTCGGAGCTGGTCGTAGTGATGCTGCTGGAATATCTCAGGTTGTAGCCGCTTCCATGCCCGCCAATGTTGATTCAAACGTTCTTGCAGACTCTGCTGAAGCCCTGGACTGCTAACCTCAGGCTTCCGATGCTAATTTGGGTCGCAGTCGAAGCTCGTAATTTGCAGTTGGACGGCTCCCGATACCCTCAGAGATGAGATTTCCACTTTGTAAATTTTTCGTTGCGGAAACTGTTGCAAATGTTAGTACAGGTACACTACTACTTTGGTAATAATTTGGACAACTTTTTATATTTCAAAATACTTATTATATAAAAACTGCAATTAAATATGGAGCACACATTCAACAACCTTTCAATTTAATGTATTCACTTGTTCTCTTTGTTAATGACAAAAAAGCATCATGTTGCTAAGATACGTTTGATTTCATAACTTATAACTAATATTGTTCCATAGCGTTGCACTCACAAACGTTTTTAATTTCACTGCTCTGCTTTTGCACTATGTTTTTAATTATTAAAGCACTGATGTTTGAGTTTCGCACTTTTCACGTCACTTGCCTCTTTTCTGTTGCCTCCAATCAGGAAATGCTCTTTGAAATTTTCTAGATTTTCCTTCATCTTGCTTTACCCTTCAGCTTGCTCACAATTTTCACAGTCCTTTGTTTTTATTGATAATTACGCTCCTTTTATGCACGTAACAACCTTTTTGTGTGAATTACTTTTGTTTGGTCTGGCTTTACACGTTCACAAACCTATCATTTTAATTATATTACTTTATTCAAAAGCCAAATTCAAACCCTCTGAAATATGCTTTGCCTTGGCGCGCCTTTATCAGACTAATTACTGTTTCTCGCATCTCATAATCAATGCATTTAATATTTTTATCTTTGTTTAAAATTGCAATTATATATAATATCCCAACTCTGTGGTTTATTGATTTGGTTGAATATTTTGTACTACAAACAGAGCTGTGGGCTTAATACCCACAGTTCAGAACTTGCAACAAAAGCAGACATAAAAGCCCACGCAAAACAATGAACACCCACCGAGTGGCATAAACAATGGGCATAGTAGAAAGAAAGGCATACTTCAAAACTACTACTCGCCCTCAAATGGACAGAGAATAAGAATCAACAGAAAAGAAGAGACCCTGATAAATCGCCTTAAAAACGGACATACAAAAATCACACACGATTACCTGCTTCAACGAACCACTCAACCCACCTGTGACACATGTGTAGTGAGCATTACAGTTAAACATATACTGTGCGAGTACCCTAAGTTTGCAGAAGCCCGGTCCAAATATGCTATTGGATCATGACTTGAAGAAGCATTACTTAAAATACCAGACTTAATTAGTTAGGTACCTTAAAGAAATACCAGTTTTTAATTAGATTTAAAATCAACTGTAAAATGTAGTTCCCTAAAACCTAGTAGGTAGTTAAGACACAAACAAAATTCCTTAATAAAAAAAAATCTTGCTTTCACATTTATTTACAAAAAATACTATACATTTTGCATGTATCAACATTTTCACATATACTAAATATTTACAAATGAACAACAAAAAAGCATTTTAAAATTGTAACTTTACAATATTAATTTGGACCTTCTACGTAAAACAGTCTGCCAATGAGAGTTTACAGTATAACAAATGAACAATTAGATTATCACTTGAAATGCATTTATAAAAACATGTTGCGCTTTGTACAGTACAGTAGAATGTAATAAAACAGTTTTGCCTACATTGTATTTGTATAAATAGTTCACCACGATAAAAAACAACAGGTTGCAATGAACGTCGAAAGAGATTAAGTAGAGAGCTGTAAAGCCTGTATATTTTGTTGCCTATCTAATTTCCTATATACACTCTTAAAACACAAGCAAATTCAAACAGAAGGCACAAATAAAACTTACAGTAATAAATATGATTTATGAAAGCAATAGAAGTAAGTACCAAATTACGACAAACTTAAAACGTAAACAATCATGTTTAATAAATATACCAACCAGATATATATACACACTAAATATACATCTAAAGCTTAGAATAACGAAAGAAACACTTTACAAAAGTAAAAAAAAATGCTCGACTTCATGACATAACTATGCAAACGCATTGCTTAGGCACTCGTGGTGTTTCTAACGGAAATCCTAAACAAGCTTCCAACATGTTATAGAAATATAATAAACATAGGTGGTCCCTAGCAGGCACAAAAATCACATTGTAATTGCAAATGAACTAATATGACTTGCCAAATGAAAACATTTCCAAAGTTTGGCACTCTTCTGACACGATAAGACGCAAGCATTCAGCCGAGAAATTGCAGCGAACGCATATTTAATTCACCCTGAGCTCAAAAGCTTTATTATATTTACATATTTTAATTCTGGACAAATCATTGCAAGAACATGAATAAGTAAGTATTGATTACCTACTAAAGAAATACGAAACAAAAACCTTTGTACCCAAGTGAAAAATTCTACTATCACTCAAAAGTCTTAGAGGACCCTCCATTTTAGTCTATCTTTTTACCGTTACTCTGTATACTTTGACTAACAAAGCCATTGTTTATTCCATTAGAGTAACAAGGCTTATAAGTACTGGACAGTTCACTTTCGAGATAACTGTTTGTTAAACTACCCGTTATGATACCATTGGCTACTTTTCCATTTAACTGTTGTTCTTCTTCTAAGACAGGCTGTAAATGATTTAAAACGTTAATATTCGCGTAACTCAACGAGTTTTAACTGCTTACCATACAGGCACCAGGGTTGTTATTTTTCACAGCCATTTTGTCTGATGTGTACTTGACTTTATAAAAGTCGGAAAATAGAAACAGGAACATCACCCCATGGAAACCAATCCAAACCATGAATATTTTCGGGTAATTGCACTCCGTGAACAGCAGTTGGAACTGGTGGGAAAAGATGAATACGAATTGGACCTGCAATAAACAATGGTACAATGCGGAAAAATTGTTTCTAAAGTGGAATCATTATTTTATTAAACATTTCATATCCTTTGTACTATTTTAAAATTGAATTAATTTGGAAGAACAGTACACATCTTCTTACCATTTGGAATGTTGTGAGGTACTTCTTCCACCATATATATTTTTGATATTTGGGACCCATGGCAGCAACCATATAGTAGAAATACATTACTATGTGAACAAGGGTGTTAAGTAGAGCAAAGAATGTGCTGTGGCCACCTGCGAAAAAAAAACAGTGTTTTAATTAGGACCATTATTTAAATTTATAGAAAGTTCATTATTTCAATTATTTTTACTGCATATAACAAGACCAGTTGGTGAGAGAAATGTAAAAGAAACACTACTTGAAGCAGACAAAATTAATAGCTGCAGGAAAAGCAATATGTTTATTATGGACAAGATATTCAACATAATATATGTGTACCATACCTGGAGCAAACTTGACACCCATCCATACTGAAAATGGCATACATCCGTGGTGGATAACGTGCAGAGTGGACACGTGGCTGAACTTTTTCCTTAATATGAAAAAGAGTGTATCTAGAAATTCTGTAAATTTGGAGAAGTAATACCACCAGCATGTATTTGCCATCTGCAAAGATAAAAGACAAAAGTTAATTGCATTCTCTATGCACAAACAATTATAAAAGTAGTCATTAGTGCTAATTAAAGTATTTTGATTTTATGGAACTTTTATTCTGCAACATAATTTAGAAAGCAGCAATAAACCCTTTAGTCTTTTCCACGGTTTTATTACAATGTTGTGCGTAGCGATATGTTTCAAAACCAGACTAGTTTACTTCTCCACTTGGTTGCAGTTTTTAAGCTTTTTTATTCACTTTTGTTCAACTTTCAAATTTTAACCTCACTTTTGACCAAGTGCTGCATAATATCTTTTAACCGTAAGTGTTATCATTTATTATAAATATCTATGTTAACATAATAATTCTGTAGATGATTGGTATGGCCTGATGATGAAACCAATCTGGTTTCGAAACATGTCGCTACGCACAACATTGTAATAAAATCGTGGAGATGGTTAAAGGATTTATTGCTGCATATTAAAGCATCCCCGCTATAAGCATGACGGATCTCCTTTCTATTAATAGCTTAGAAAATGTAATTGTAATTAGCATATTGCATTCTCTATGCACAAATAATTATAAAAGTAGTCATTAGTGCTAATTAAAGTATTTTGATTTTATGGAACTTTTATTCTGCAACATCATTTAGAAAGCAGCAATAAAACCCTTTAGTCTTTTCCACGATTTTATTACAATGTTGTGCGTAGCGATATGTTTCAAAACCAGACTAGTTTACTTCTCCACTTGATTGCAGTTTTTAAGCTTTTTTATTCACTTTTGTCCAACTTTCAAATTTTAACCTCACTTTTGACCATGTGCTGCATAATATCTTTTACCGTAAGTGTTATCATTTATTATAAATATCTATGTAACATAATACCTCTGTAGATGATTGGTATGCCTGATGATGAAACCAATCTGGTTTCGAAACATGTCGCTACACACAACATTGTAATAAAATCGGTGAGATGGTTAAAGGATTTATTGCTGCATATTAAAGCATCCCTGCTATAAGCATGACGGATCTCCTTTCAATTAATAGCTTAGAAATGTAATTAGCATGGGATCTCAAGCTTCAGTTCAAAAAATTATGAAGCACTTGGATGCTCAATAGCAATTTTTCAGGCAAAATATACTCTTATACAGGCTGCCCGGAAATGGCGTGTACTACGGAAGACCACAAGTTTCTTGGCCAAAATATGATGATTGAACTCAACTTATATACAAAGTGCGTTATCATTGCGAATGTGGCTGTCGTAGTATTATCTGTTGTTGGCAAATGTAACGCCCCGTTTCAATTTTATTTCAAAAGCGTTAATGCATTTAACACCAACTTTCGGACCACCTTATAGCTACATTTGTAGCAAAAGAATTCAGTTTATCGCAGCAAACGTTTGCATTCAGAGATAAACACCTGCAACATTTCTTGTCACGGCTTGTTTGTCGCATTTCGATCAGAGTAGTCTGTTGAAACAGTGCAATAGCTCGAATAGTATTGATTTTCCGAGAGGCCGTTCTTGTTTTCAGCAAGCGAGCCGCTTGCAGCATTGGTTTTCGCGAGCGCATTCAGCTTTGGTAAGAGTGTTCGTCTAATTTTATTCTTTGCATATTATTAATTTTAGTTATTTAGGCTGGATTGCTCTGCGCCTTCATCATCAAAATCGCTGCGATGTGTCTTCTACAATAATAGGCCGTGATCATCATTGGCCGCTAGTATGAGCTACTATGGGCTCACAATACAGCTACGGCGGGCTTAAATTCAGCAACCTTGAGCTATCGTTTTGGGCTTATGATTCTATCAGTTCCCCGATTTCGCTTCTGTACGTAGCCAGGAAATCCAGTTATGTGCTGCTTCTTTTTGATGCTAGCTTTTTTTTTAGTAGCGACCTTGGGATTCTGACAATCATGCAGTCAAGTTTGCCTCGAGTCTTCATGGAAAAATGCAATGAACAGGATCTTCCTTGCCGATCGCTGGACTTCAGCCACTAATTAATCATAACTATATGCCCTTATCAGCATCTTTTTTAAACGAAAAAGGCATTATGCTGCAAACTATGTCAGTTCCGACTAAGATCTTAGCAACTCAAACGAGCATGTCAAATCAATCTTTTGGTTCAATTGTTTATTACCGCTAAAGAGCGAGTACTTATATATTTCGGAATTGCTAAAATAGCGTGTACACTATATCTCAGATAGCGCCCTTGGCGTTGTGCGTTTATGTCAATTGCGATTGCACAGGTATTAGCCTGAAGTTGTAATTTAAGCTATAAGTTTGGAAATTTTACTTGAATTGAAGTTTTAACATGTTTGTGCTGTCAGTTTGTCCGATATACAATTACATGTGTGTGTAAGTTGGGTGAAGGCAACTTTTGAATTATTTGTTCCTTCATTGGATAATTAAATATTCTTTTGACTGTTACCGTTTGTATTTGTTGTTGTTTGCATTATTAAATTTAGATTGACGTATGCAGCGAAGCTTACACGGTTGTTGATTTATTTTGCTAGCTAGGTTTGTTTTTTGTGTGAGTAACGGCATGGCGTCCAATTCTTTTATCAATCTACCGTTCAATTTAAAAGCCCGAAGCATTTTTTTTAGCCTAGTTCTTACACCACGCCATCTTTTGCCGAGAATTAAAAGCGATAGCCGAGGCCTTGTCAACCCTTCGTTCAAGGGCGGTAAATGAGATACAATAAGGACCCAGGTTGGAGAGAGTGGTATTATATTTAACCTGGTAGTATATGTCAGACCGGTATGACCTTAACAGTTAGTATGGAGCAGGTAATGCATTCTTGATTTTGTATAATAGTCCATCGTACCAGATCTTGTTGAAGGCTTGTGCCACGTTCAGGAATGCTGCTGTGCATAGTTTTTTTCCTCAAGGCTTATTGCAATTTCGTTTACGATTGTATGGGATTGTGTATAGTTGAATGCCATTCCCGGAAGCCAAATTGATGACTTGGGATATGATCCGAGAGGTCCGTGTCCATTTTGAGCCTTTACTAGTTTTGACATAATTGGGAGTAAGCTTATTGGGCGTTAAGAAGCTGCTTGGTTTGCTGGTTTTCCAGGCTTAGGAATCATGATTATATGAGTCAATTTCCACATTAATAGACAATTTTTTTGGTAGTTCCTTTAAATTCGCCATGTGATTAACTCGTATCCAGTTGTTCTCTGAATGTCATTTTTTGGCAGTGGTCAATTTGTCTAGGGTGTATATTACACAATGTTTAGAGAGTTTTGATCTACTCCTGTCTTCAGGTGTTCTTAGTTAGTCCTGAGAAGGACTGATATTGTACGTATTTATACCTACACTCGTGCCTACCCCGGGATTTGAACCCAGAACCGCTGATCGCTGTGATTACTAGCCTGTCACCTTTACCACTAGGCCACCAGTGCTGTGTGCAGTATTGGCAGTATCGGTGTTTGTGGTCTTTTAAGTTTCTTTGTTGACCTTCAGATTGAGTGGTTGTCCTTGGAGAAGGTAGTAGTTTAGTGTTCGAATAATGCATTTCTTGCACTTTCTAAAGTTCTTTCTAACTTTCATCTCTTTCATCTGTTGTATATAAGTTTATCATTGTTGTTATGCATTGTTTGCCATCTACTTCTGGCTCTTCGTTTCTCCAATTCTCATATATGACGTGGAATATTGATGGTTTCTCTTTATTCTTGGTTTGAGGAGGGTGTAGTGTCATGCAGCTTTTTTATTAGTGTCATTCTGTATTGTGCTGCATCGTCCAATTCGTTAGGTTGCTTTATCCTAATGCTCAAGGATATTTCATTTTCTATGTAAGTACGAAAGCTTTACCAGTCTGTTTTTTTAAAGCTAAGTGTGGAGTGGTTGCTTTACTTATTACATAAGTGCTTAGGGTTGCAATCACTGGTGTATGATCGGACGACAAGTCATAGTTGGATTCTACTTTCGTGTTTCTTCCTTTCGATGTAACGAGCTTGAATCCCATTCTGTGTGTTTAGAATTCCAGTCTCCCCCACCATAAATTTGGAAGCCAGGAATTGGAGGAAGATTTGGAATTCGGCAAAGGATATAGAGTGCTCTGGAGGAGTATATTTCGCAGATATAGTGAAGGACCACGGGAAGACATTAATTTGAACGTTGGCTGCTTGAATCTTGTTTGTCTGGTAATGAGTTAGTTCATGATGCCGTGTGCTGTTCCATCAGGATGAATAACATGGTAGATTGTATAATATGGTATTTTCACCATTCGAATTAGTTTTTTGGCGATGCCTAGATCTTGTATGGCTTTAAATAACTGTTTATAATCGATGAAGAAGAAAAAGTGGAATGGTATATTGTGATATTGTTAAGCCTGCCTTTTTATTTCAAGAATTTGTTTCTTCTCTTTTAGTTCCTATACTGCTCAGATTAATATTATCACGTTGTTTGCAGGCGACAAAAGTATTGAAAGGTATTTCCCTCTCTTCTTAGATTGCTGGTTTTGATAATTAATACTGAATATTTCAGTTTTCTGACTTTCACGTGGGAGTATGTCACGTTTAGTGTCATTTGTATCAATTGAACCAGTTTTAATGACAATTTCAGGTGTGATTATTTCACATCCTTTCATACTGTTATATGCTGCTTTGTTTAACTTTTCCTTGCACAATTCTCATAGCAAAAATGTGATTCATCGCAGAGCCATTACTGTTAAATCCATTAAGAGTTCTTGAACAAACTACTTTTTAAGCTTCTATCCATTATTTTTGCAAGTATTTTATAGGTAACACTTGAAAACAAAGAAACAAACAAAGTGAAGTGAGTTGATAGTTTCCCATATTTTATTAGTTCTAAGGGTAGTTCATTGACACCAAGGCATTTGCTGTTTTTCATTGCTTTAATTTCATCCTTTGTTGATGGGTTTACTTTCTGTAGTTGTCCAGGTATTATTAGTTCAATAAATTGTGTTTCTTCATTCATTAGCATTTCTCTGTAACTTTCTGCCCACCTATTTTTCTATTTTTGTTCATCTCCAATTATTTACATGTTCTTTTTTATATCGATATATCAGTTAATTTCCTTTTCTTATCGTTCATGCATTTTTTGATAGCATTTTCATAGTCTACATTTAACTACTCTTTTCTATATGATTTTTTTATATTTAAGACTTGTGAAGAATCATTCTATTTCCATTTGCTGTTCTTTTTTTGCAGTTGTTCTAGATTTCTGTGTTCTCTTGCCTTTAGTTTGTGTTTCGTTAGCTTGTATTTATTTCTGCTACCACCTTCTTTTAGAAATTTTGGCCAGCTGTTAGTTAAGGCTTACTCCGTGTAGCAAGAAAACAGGGTCTGCCATCTTTTAATTGATTTCTTCTTCTTCTTCTTCTTCTTTTATATAGGCTTTAGCCTGTTTTTCTTCACGCATCGTTTGATTATGGAGTTTCTATCGACGTGGAAATCCAACTTTCGGCCCATCTCTTTTGTGGTCTGCCTTGACTCCTCTTTCCTTGTGGTTTCTGGTCTCTTACTATTTTGATAATTCTGCTATCATCAGCTCTGCTCACGTGATCATTCCATTCTCTTTTCCGTTTTCTTACAAATCGGGCTATATCACTGATGTTGCATTGATCCCTTATGTCACTGTTTCTGATTCTGTCTTGTCTTGTTTTCCCTGTAATTGCTCTTAATGTGTTCATCTCTGTGGTGCGTAACATCTGCTTTGTCTTAGTAGTGTCAGCTCGGGTTTCTGCTCCATATGTCATAATTGGTCTAACCATGGTTTTATAAATCTTTACCTTGCTTTCAATATTCAAAAATTTATTCTTCCAGACTACGTCTCTTAAATAACCTGACACTCTTGCACCTTTCAAGTTTCAAAATATGTAAGATTTTTGTCTCTAATGAGTAATGAATTAAATAAAATAATTAGGAGTTTCATTAAGAAAAAGGAAATGTAAGTCATCTGTTCTAATATTTTAACAAAGGCACCAAAATATTTTTTGTTATTAACAAATCCTAAATTCCAATTTTGAGGGTGTACTTCGTTGTGCCCAGTGTATATAAATTTGAACAGTTTTTAATTGTGTATACTTGACTTGGCAATATGTAGTTATTAATGCAAATCGTATAGGTAATTTATTTACAAAATTACACTAATTACAGAAAAACATACTTATGCATTTCCTTTAACTAACTAAAGACTATTGTATTCGCTAATTAAAGTTATTGCTAAAATTATCATACTTGTACAATGGAAACTACTGGTAATACTAATTATGTATGGCATTTATTAGTAGATTTCTGTTTCAACTTACCCTCATCGCCGTAGGACTGTATGAATAATCTACCGGTTGACACCTAAAACTATAGCTGCCCCACCATCCACTCATCAGGTACTGAAAGTATAAAAGTGGATTAGTAACAGGTCTGTATCACAATTAATTTCAGCGGTGAAAGTTCAGGCTTACCTCATAAAATATCCAGGCACTAAATATAGTTTGTATAAAATTATATACAATTAAAACATTCCTAAGATTAAAAGGTTTTCGGTTTTCCATCAATTTTGGTCCCACTACTTTAGAAAAATATACGTAAAATAGACATATTGCTAGTGTTGGAAGCGGACTTGACATCAGCGCCCATCCATTTACTCTGGGATCTGTAACAAAGAAATGTTGTAAGAAAGTCTGCTCTGCTGAGTGTGAGAACAATGAAAGATTTCCCATATAGGTGCAGCATGATGCATAACGCAAAGATTTTTTGTGTTAGTGTTATTAAGAGCAATGCTTTCTTCTACTTTCTGTCTAGTTGCAATTGTGCATATATCATACAGAAGATGATGCTTTGCACATATAAAATGATCTATAAAGAGAATTTCTTAATAATTGAAGCATATAATATGAACTTAAATTTAGCTACAGTGAAGGAGTCACATAATTAAAGGGGTTGTATTCTTACGAGTTTGGTAAAAAGAATTAAGAAGCGTCTAAGTCACCTAATGTCAGAGTGGAACAGTGTCGAATATAAAAAATTATCGACCTCTAGATTTCCATCTGTTGACAAAGTAAATATTTGATACCTAAAAGTCATTTGAATCCTGAACTTTGAAGTTAAATTTTGGTTTCAATCCCATTTTTTAAAATCTAAATCGATTATACCTCGTTGTAGATCCCTTACGTATACGGTTAAGTCCGAATACTCCTAAATAAAAATACAAGGCTGAATGCATTAATTTTGAAGCCTTTTTAAATTGCATTACATCTTCACTAATTTAGAAGCTCAAGCACCAGTGCTTGTGTTTGATGAAATCACACGATTGCCACTTCCATGACATTTGACCCTTCCAAAAATGTTGTAATAGCAGCATTTGATATTAAACAATCCTAGATTGTATAGTAGCAACTTAATAAGGCATTTAATTATTATATGAAGTAGTGGAGGTGGCTTCGAGGTCTGGGCCGCAATATGTGGGTTCAATCATCACTTACTACAATGGCCACAAAAATCTTGTCGACTTCACTAGGATTTCCCAATCCCGCTTTGGCCTAATCCTCCTCATAGAGGATGCCGACGCCCTTTCAATGGCGATTTTACAACTAGGCTGATTTTAAATCTCAGAATTAACATTTCTAAACCCCATAAAAGTATATTGTAAGATCTGCAGTGAGCAGGTGCAATGGTCAACAGTCATTTATGAATCTGATGAACTTGGCGTGCTTTCTATTGTTACTTACACCTACTAACCGCCTTATGCATAATCATGGAAACTGTGTCGGAATTCTTATGTCATCATCGCTAAGGTATTACGCATATGGAATACAGATGAGAACCCAAAACTACTGTATTAGGTTCAGGTGGCAGGTATGCAAATTGAAACATCAAATATATTTTGGTCGGTCAACTCGTTTTATTGTAATTGTACAAAATTAACTCGGTGCTAAAATAATTGACAATCGGATACCGCTTTTTATATTAAGTCATTTATTTATAGGGGCCGTGCATTTTAGAAAAAGACAAGATAATGAACATACAGGATTTCTAAAAAACCTTTGCACAAAGAATATTTGAGAGAGTATTTCCCGGAGATTTTAACGTTAATATCTACTTTTAAATTAGAAAAATGAATTAAATATTAGCCTACATACAAATCCAAATTATTTTGAAATTCAGAATGTTGGTAATTTGCACTATAGTACAAAATTATAGATCTCATTCGCATGTGATTGGTTGAAACTTTTGAATGCTAGCTGTCTGATTCATCAAAAAATGTTGAGTGAAACAGTATTCAAAAATGGCATTGAAAAGCTGTATGACCAAACAAAACAAACAAAAGTTGGAAAGAAGAAGTTCTGCACTGCTGTAGTGTTAATATACAATAATCCTGGCTCGTAACAAAAATGTGTTGGTAAGTACAAATATGTAGGAATACGAAACATGGGGCAACTGGCACTCAGCAACACACTGCGCTCACCATTCACCATACACAGAGTGCATGCCAGTTTCGAATAAATAATGCGAGTGTCAAAAGTTCAGAAATAACGCAATGAACCAATCAAAATTCAAAGCTGCATCGTTGTAATTGTCTAATATAGAGGGTGTTTCCGAAAGTTGGGGACATATTTTACCACCATTAACTACATAAAAAAATGTGAAGTTTTTCAAAGAATGTTTTTTACTAAAGGACCAAATTAAAAAGTTGCGTTAGTTAAGATAAGTGGGAGTTTTCGACCTCTAAACGCTGCCGAAATTGATAGCTTCTTGATGCAATAGAACAAAAAATAATATCAGATGCCGGCCGTTAAAGATTGCGCGATTTAAAAAAAATTACTTCATTCAAAACAGTCGCTAGTCGTTAAGAATCCGTAATTTTTAAAATATGTGAAATAAATTGCTCTTAAAATGTATACACGGCCGATACGCAAATAACAGACTATCGCCTCAGATTACACCATTCAACCGCGTTCGTTATTTGCTATATATCGACCTAATGACGTTAATAATTATTATCGGTTTCAGGATATTGAGCATTTGTTTACATATATAAAAGTAGGTTGGTAACTAAGTCTGTACGGTAATATTCCTTTATCATACAGGGCAATCATTACTAGGGTTACCAACATTGAGTCGATGCTGACCCGAAGAAAATAATTTTTGGGGGACATAAAAAGTGGGATAAAATTAATAAAAAAGTGCAAACTGAAATAGTTTTTTACATTATAAAAATATATATTCTAAAATTATTATTTTATATTTAAATAGCATATGAAATGCGGATTTTTTTACTCCTCCGTGGATACATTAAATTTGAACAAGATGTCTTGTACGCCTTAATATTTAAATAATTTTATTTGACTATTTTATCCCTTAGCTAGCTCAGTGAACATGAAACTCTCTTAATATCTCAGTTAGTCGCTTATGCAAGATCACTATCTGCCAAACCAGGAATCTGATTCCCTCTTATAATATTAGTCGGACTGAAACTTAACTTTAAACTATGCACAAAAAATCCGAATTCACTTCAAAACACATAAAACATAAAAAACAGAAAAACACGCATAAAAATACAAAAGAAATAAAAGAAAATAGAATTAAATTCTGAAACAACCTACGTGCGATTTAGATTGAGGCTACTCGTAAACGTGTTGCAAACATACATGAACAACGTAAAAATCACCAAAAATAACGTTGAAATAGTTATCTCTTCAAAGAAAGCAAATGTCAAAATGTTTTTAACAAAACTGGAATGTCAAAATTACCTAGAGCCGGTACTTATTTGAGTCGCTGAACACATTACTGGGCGTTTGCAAAAGCTTGATGTTAAACGCAACCTTATCCTGCTCTGCAGACATTTTACCTGAAACTGACTGCTGCATACCCTTGGAAACTACACGCCTTAAATGCATCACCCGCTCCTGAAGGACATTATGCTGGAAACCACTGATCGCGTGCAGGCCTCGTAAAGACAGTTGAATTGACTCCTCTCAAAATTGACGCTTCAAATAAGCCTTTAAATATAGCACAATGGGTGTACTTACATGTACACTCGGAAAATGTGTTTTCGGAATTTGCAAATACTGGTTCGCTGCACATTAACATTGTTTGCAGCAAACGTTGGCTCCCAAGCTCTTTTAGGTCGCTGCAAATTAACTTATACCTCCCTGGGCGAATTCATGTACTATACTTTCCAATCTAACAAGCCCATGCAGCTCTCAGAAGAAGCTGCGTGTGACTGCTGCCTTCTCTGTTAAATTTGCATGAATTGAAAATGCCTGATCCCGCGTACAGCATGTGTTTCTTGCTGCACTCGCGAAAACAAAAATTCACAATACACGTCCGCAGGACAGGCTTTGCGAGCATTTGCTTACATAACATACAATATTAAATCTAATAGTAGCATATAGGAAATACAACTTGGCGTCTACATTTAAGCATGAAAATAAACATTATCGTTAAGAGATCCAGCTGGCCTGTTACACGTAGCATAATTGCCGGAGTTTGTTAATCATAAGAAATAAAGAACAGAACTATTTTTTACATTACATAAAAATATGTTCAAAATTTATCTTAGAAGTTAAGTAAACTATTACAAAACTAAATTTTTCCGAAAAAAATAAGATATTTTCTAAAACTATATTTTTTCTCTTTGGCCACTTTTTAGCAGTGACTTCGGTTCTGAAGCTTTTAAATAGAAGTAAATTTTTTCGCAATCCATGTAGGTTGTAGGTAGTTAACCCGATGAATTTTATTGAAAACCCAATGCCCGAAGAATGATTGCCAAACCCAAAGTCAAAATAACAGTGTTGGCCATGGTCATTACCATACTGAAATAACTGTATCTGCACGGTAATATTCCTTTACCGTACATGGCAACCGTTACCATACTGCAACCGATAAACTATTGAACAAACCACGCATGTTATGAGTATCAAAACAGCCTTATATGTCTTAAAATCTGCGGCAGTTATGATATTCAATAAGTCACAACATTCCTAGATATTTTAATAGCTATTCTTGAGATTTTTAGCTCAATATAGTAATTTAGTAGCTTTTTTGTTAGTGTATCTCAACAACGACCATGTTGAGCTAAAAATCTCGAGAGAACTTTTTACGTAAAACTAATTTTTCCCGAATTTTTCCTTCATGATACTACACAGGGTGTTTTTTAAAATCTAATTTTTTAATTCATCTTTGCAGAACTGTACCTTTTTAACCGTAACCCGTAACTCTCTCTGATAAGAGGAAATCCATGGAAATATTCTTCAAATTCTTAACTGAATCTGCATGTGAAAAAAAGACTGTCCCAGATTTATTTGCAAACGACTGTACATAGTTGATATTGGTAAAATTTGTCCCCACCTTTCACTCCATATTTGCACAGGAGGCCATGATTTAAATTTACTATGTTGGTCTTCAGTTTACACTATAGTATATTACATAGCAAGCTGCGAAAGTGGTATATATCGTGCGAGTATATTTAAGAAACGAGGCGAAGCGTAGCGAAGCCGAGTGACTTAAAACACGACCACAAAAAAATGTTTTGCAATTTAATGAATGACCAAAGACAGCTTTATCGTGTCAACTGATAATGTCAGTAGATTGTCAGTAGTTTTTAGGTTAAAATGACAAACTGTCAGCGGTATTTACGTTAAAATGACATATTTAACCCACTGTATAACTATAACTGTGAATTGTGCATTTTTTCATAACAAACACGTTTGATATGATAACGACCGGGCGAATGATATTGTAATTTTTCGTGGCTACTTGACTGTATGAAAACTGCCACTTTTGCATGTGGGCGTGGGAAACAATACTAATGTTATACTGGGTGGTCATACATATCATTAATCTCGGTAGCCATGGAGATTTCAAATCTAGCAATAATTTATAGGAATTTGTAAACATTTTGACAACTAGTCAGTTATATGAATGACATTATTGATATTTAGGTTAGGTAGTTGGATTCATCAGTTCAGCGTGGCTCATTCCAAATGTCAAATTTCGTGGCGAAAATAGAAGCAATTAATGTCATAAAATTAAGATGTCAGTGTCAATTTTTTCATAGAAGTTCGTGAATTCGGGCAACAATAGTATTTTACATGATACGTGCGGGAACAAGAATTTTGGAAACGCGTAGCGCGGTTTGCGACTCGAGTGCGCGTAGCGCACGAGATTCGCATGCGCTACAAGTTCCCATTACTTGTTCCCGCACAAGACATGTATGCTATTTTTTGCACAACTGCTAAAAGTAAATCATATTTTAATATGAATTTATTTCGATATTCTTCGTAAAAGAAATAGTTTGACATTTATTATGTCGGTCAAGTAGGTATCTAGCTAAGTAGTTGTCAGTTCTAACAAAACTTTTAAATTGATTGATTTATATGCGTTCGTTGCAATAGATATAATCATTTTACGTTTACTACAAAATAAAAAGTTACTTTACCAGTGGCAAAATTCGTCGACGTACCTCGGTGCTATTTAATAACAGCTAGAAATGCAGGGTGTAGCGACATCGACACTCTACCACGGCCAACTAAATTAATTTAGTTGGCCGTGACTCTACGAACATCGGCGATGTGTAGCAAACATTTCTGTCAAATGGCGCTGTAGGTATTAATTGTCAGATCTTATTTAATATTTTTTTGAGGTAATTTTAAATATTTTGAAGTAAAAATGGCAGTAAATTACATTTTCTTTATATATCTTTAATATTATAGTAATTATTTTATTATGGAATTATCAATTAGCCTGAGAAAAAACGGTGCGTAAATCACGCACGTGTGTGTCAAAGTAGTAGAATGACCGTAAAGAAGGCGTTTCCGTGATTCAATAGAGTGCGCGAAAACGTGGTTTGTACGCAAGGAGTGCAAAAGAGAGTTTTACACGCTCAATCACGTCAAATTGTATGCAATTTTTGATTATTTTGATAATATAGAATCAATGTTTTCACCATAAAATCTGAATTTTACTCTAATGCGATCGTAGACATTTGTGGCCACCCGGTATATCGATTTAGCTCTGTTGCCAAATATAGTTTTTTTTTCTTTAAATAAGATGTTCCAGTGTTCTGATTTTTTTTAAATTTAAAATTACATCCGTTAATGCCACAAATTAGAAAAAAAAATCAAATTTAAATACGTTAGGAGTTTTTTAAAACTGATCGTTCAATCAGTTCGTTAATCATTACATCAAAGATAAAATTGATTCAACTGGCAACAGTGGATTCTGCTGTGAACCATAATCTCAAAAGATAGAATTTAGCTTCAACTTGTCAGCCAGCTTCAATAGAAATTAATATATTGTCCAACAAGTTGGGAAAAGTGTAGTCGAACATGGAAAAACAATTTTCTCACGTGTTGCACATGGAAATGCTTAAAAATATTGATACAAAAATATTGAAGATTGTGCATTTAAAAATTTAACTGTGCGTTGTTACGCAGAAAAATGTTGTTATGCAGAAAAGTACCACCTTTCTAAAGGATTTATTGTTGCTATGCAGAAAAGTACAACTTTTCTAAACGATTCTGTAGTTAGAAATACAGTACATTTCTCTACAGTACGTGAAAAACGATATTCACACAAACGAAACAGTTGCCCTAACACGGCCCCCTATTATGCAAACAATAAATGAACAGAGTATACATAAAAGAATGGCCAGCGCTCCTCTAATTTTAAACTAAGGGTATATTTTCAAAAACTATTGATCTAAGACAAATCATTAATACAACTTTGTTCCCATGCTGTAATTAAAATTTTACGAAGCACTCACTGATCGTTACGTTATTATGCTAATAGCAACGCGCAATTTTGGATTTTGGTCCCTATTTTACATACCTACGCGTAGCTATGTGTAACGCAAATGCAGAATACCAATAAACAAAGCTTAACATGGCGTAAAAACCGCGTCGCACTTAACCTAAAACCAGTAACTTATTTCAGTACTATTTATTTTTACTGTCACGTGCGTTGATTGCATTGACGAAAACCTGATGAAAACTGTCAGGACGACAAATTTGCAATATTTTTATCAATGCTGCACCGCTTTTAGTGCTAACGCACTTGCTCAAGTCCAGTTGCTACTGACATACTAATTGATTAAAATGTGTCAGTTGCGTAATTTTTAACAATGGCTTGAACATGCTGCATCTGTAAATAAACCGTGTAAGTTGCTCTACATCGACGCGTTTTAAACTATTTGTTATTGTTATCATACAGTTTTTGAACAAATTTTCAATGTGTTGATTTACTACTAAATTACTGAGAAATATGGTTTTAGCATCAGTTAGCCGAAAACAAAATATTTAATATTGCATTTTTTTACACTATACGTGAAACGTGAGTGTTTCGAACACCTTGTATGTATTAATTATACACATTACATAGTGTGTTTTTAAGTAATAATGAGTATTTAAAATGCAGTTTCATAATATAACTACTTTTTTATTTTGTAATTTAAGTAGGCTGTACATAGAAAGTAGCATGTCGTAGCTTTAAGACATTTGCCTTAACATTATTTTTCAGTTGGCATGCATTAATAGATATATACACATAATAAAACATATAATCCCATCGTTTAAATATGATCTTCACAGCAAAAAACGATTATATGGCTGAAGCAATGCATTCCTTGTTTGATAATTGACTTTGACATTGTTTTCGAAATTGAGGTTATGCAACTATGATGCGTGAAGTGGCACTCATGTATGATTTAACCTCTGGTTGGCAATGACCATTTCACAGTTTTTACATTTTAAACCTGGCTTTCAAAATTCAAATTTTGTGTTTATATAATATGACATTTAATGACATAATTTCTGTCACCTATTATGATGTGCATCATTGCCAAATCGTATAAAACGTTGACAATATTTAAATAATTTACATTTTTTACCCCCTATATTATTTTTAATTTATGGTTTTGAGTAACAATTATTTAAATATAAAATGCTTGGAAACGGTGCCTTAATAGAATCGAAACTGACGTTTATCAGAATCACTAACTTTAAAAATCTGTAAAGGAGTTCCTCCAACAAATAGTTTTTCAGTTATACCACCAACAGACAGACAGACATATAGACAGACGGAATTGAGAAAACCTGCTTTTCGTTATCTAAAGTATGATAAAAAATTAATCTCATCTAGTATTGCTATGAAAGAACAAATTGCTGCCTTTAAAACTGGCTCCAATATATTTTATTTTTAGGTTAGATTTAAGATGAAGTGTCGATTTGACCGGCGCAAGTTTATTTGTTGGACAATTACATTGCTTTTATGTGCAAATTAATTTATTTCAATATAATATTGTAATAAGACGAATAAAAAGAATATTTAATACAATTTCACAGGTTGAATTAAATATAAGTATGTAAGCCAATTTTAAAGGCGTTGGTTTGCACTTCCACAGCCATACTAGATGAGATTAATTTTTGAAAAAATAACTTGAGTGCACCTACAGAAAAAATATCACGGTCAACCAGAGGTTGCATAAAATGTAAACGAATTTTTTGGGGACACGCTCATTTTAATAAAACAAAAAATATACTTTTTGTTCTACTGCATCGAAAAGCGTTTAGTGGTCGAAAATTCCCACTTTTTTATACTAGTAACATTTACCTTTCGGCAGTAATAACGATATAGCAACAAAAACTAACAACCAGTTCCATTGGTCGAAATCAAAATAGACACTCCCATTTTGCGGTATGATCATGACTGTCATTTTATAATTAGAAAAAAAAACTCTTCCAAAGCAGTAGAATAAAGTAGCTATTTATGTATCAAGTTGCAAAATCAAAGTGTTTTCCACACTATTTTTTTGTAATTTTGAGTCATAAGTTTTTACAGCAAATAAATTTACTTAAATCTAAAAAGTTGTTCTAAATTTTCATATTAGCACTAGTGTCAATATGAAATCTCATACTGCAACTAGTGCGAATACATGCATCATTTTTGACGTTGAAAACAACAAAATGTCATATGTCAAAATTACAGAAAATTATGCATGTAACTTGCACGAAAGCGAACTTTTAGACTCGTCTTATTTATGTGATTCGCTCGCTGCGCTCGCTTGGCCATAAACTGCTGCTTGTCCAAAAAAGTCCTTAATTTCGTACTTGTAACATATACAGCTATTATGCACAAAAGTTCTTATAAGGTTTTATCTACTTGCAGTTCTGATTCAATTTAAAGAAATTCTTTTTATTCGTAACTGCACAAGGCATTATGATTATAAGTAGGGTTTCCAGTCCCGGGATCCGGTCCCGGGACAGTCCCGGGATTCTACCACAAAAACCGAGTCCCGGCACTTGAAATTTAGCTCGTAAGTCCCGAAAACACTTTTGGTCCCGGGACTTGGAAACCCTAATTATAAGTGATAAAAAAATAATTAAAATTGTAGATAAAACAACATATAACAGAATGTGTTGCAACTATAACTATTGTATTTAAATATGGTTAAAGAAAACAGATGGAACTACACGCTACGAGAAATGCTATGAAGATCCAAAACGTATACATTTCACATTGTATTTTATAGAATTGCGCCTATTATACCAACATAGGGTACCTACTGTATTTCGTTGAACGAATAGATAGAAAATTTAAATTACTAGAGGAGCCTAGATTGCAGAAACCTATTTTACACGTTACACATTAAAAAATGTTTAATTTCAACTAAATTGAGCTATGTACAACCGGCTTACCAATAGCAATAGTTTATTCAAATTTAGCGCTCATTTGTGGGAGGAGCTTCTACTCTATTTGTTGGCTAAACGTAGTATAGTAAATATTTTTTAAATAATTTTAATTTTAATTGAAAATACAACAGATTAAATAAATTAATTAAGCATTCTCTGGACGCAATTGCCAAGTTTTGATTTTTAATCATCTTCCCTTACACAGTGCGAATGTTATACAGTGAGAATAATGTAAGACTGTACATGGTTGAATTATGCAAAGACATAGGGAATTTACTTTAATGCTATTTGTAAAAAAAATAACAACACAGTGACTACAGAAACTAATTGAAACTGGATTATTTCATTGTAATTTCAAAACCGACAATTGTTACTAGCATGGGTAAATTGATTAATGCTAATGCTAATTATTAGGGTGTTACCAAAATGGCAGCAACAGAGCGAAAGTAGCATGTCATTTGCAAGACTAATCTAAACTATCAGAAATCTGAGGATAAAACTATTATATAACTTTGTGTGTCAATCAAGGAAACACTTATTAGTGACGATATTTAAATATATAAGACGTTATCACGTTATTACTATTACTGCCTCGTTTTTCCAGTAACCTATGCGTGCGATTACCTACGCAAAACTAATAATAAAAATCTAGATGCATTTTGTAATTGCATATAATTGTTGTTTTAGACGCAATATTTATTTTGCCCTGAAGTAATTTGTTTCATTTTAAAATACTGGATTAATTATAAGAACTCAATGACGCATTGAACATAGGTCAAAATTTAATTAAATACGCGTCTAACGTGTAATAAGTATTGTATTAATTTCATACGGTGAATAATTAAATAAGACTACTTTTGATTTAGCATATTACTAATAGGTAAAAAGATGTATTACATCATAGAACAAGAAAACATATTGTAAACAACAAAATCTACTACATAGTTTATTTGAATTGTTGTGAAGTATATGTAATGCATGTATGTAACTGTATTTTAAATACAGTAATTCACTTGCTATTTTAAAGCTAATAAATAATACCTCAAAGGAAATTATGGTAGTTTGTGTTTTCTATTACAACCCAAGATTGTAATTACAGGGCTCAAAGTGGTATTTGCATTGAAATTTATGTAAATAGTGACCAAAAATTTCAGAATTATGTACCAAATATGTCACTTATTATCAATGTCACCAAACTTCAGTATAAAATAAAAATCAACGTTATAAAAAAATTATTGTAGAAAATATTCTATAAAAAGGCGATAGATAAAGTAACAAAATAAACTTTAATTTTGGCAATGCCTGTATATTAACAAAACAAAAACTTTTTATAATAGTTTATTATATACTAGGGATGTCGTACCCGGTCTAAAATCAAACCCGGGTACCCGAAAGCAGTACCCGGGTACCCTCGGGTACCCGAAGAATTTACATTTTGCATTATTATTTTCTGGCGAATGAAAATATTTTCATACAGGCGATTTTTTTATGACATTGTTTTCGTATTTGTTTGTACTTTTATAGTTTCATACAATGTTCAAACTCTATGCTCTAAGCATTTTAATGCCGCGAGTTTTCAAGTGAACTAATTTGAAATAGTACCTACTCGCCAATTCAAACTGCAAGTCGTCTGTCCTAAATATTTTCCGACTTCTTAGTGTTATCAAATTCAAGTACGTGACTTTTTATGCGAAATTGGTAGCAGCATCATCACACAGATGATGTTTATGTTAGTTCAACCAATACTGATGCGATATAATGGTGCTATTGACGGGTTGAATATTTCTGTGAAGCGGATTTATTGCCTTACATGAAACAATAATCAACATTCTGTGGTATGGGATGGGTTGATTCTTGTTATTACTGCATTGTTGTGTTTTTCTAGAACTTATTCCTATTCTTTTTAAGTTTTTATTATCTTCTCCGAAAAAGGCTGAGTTTTTGTGCATTACATAATTTACTAGTCGGGTACCCGGGTCCTGAAAATATACCCGGGTTGACTATTACCCGGGTCGACCCGGGTACCCGCCGACATCCCTATTATATACCGACGTTGAAAGTGTTTCATTACTGTCGAGAGATTAAATCCGTGCATGTATACTATTTTACTCACAATCGGTTTTTGTTATTCTTCATATAATTATGTAAGTTTCAAGTAATATATATTTTTATCGCAGTTTTATAAGTCACTTTAACAAAGGAATCTGCAACACTGTTGCTAGGTAAAATGACAAGTTCATTGATAGTGACGTAAAGTAAAGTACATAATTACTCAATTTCCTACTGTTTTGAAGGTTAGAAACGTACTTATTATTAACCGACTGTAAGTAATAGTATATTACATAGCGAGGTGGAAAGTGTTTCATTACTGTTGAGATTAAGTAGTTAACCGAGACGCGAAGAGTCGAAGTCAACTTTATCTCGAGAAAGGAATAAAACACTTTCCACCTCGGTATGTATACTATTTTATTCACAACCACTTTATTTTAAACAATAATTGAAAGAATTATTATTATATTATGATTCCACAGATTGTGACGCGCATGAGTGGATGAACGAGATTTCCAGTGTCCCTACCTACTAAACCTTTCCGATCGGTTGGAAAGTTTGAAAGTTGATTATAGCTTATTTTCCAACTTTTTAAAAGTCAGTAATCACCTTATTACATACTATATTGTAGCATATTAAAAATTGTCGAAACGCGCGAAATATGAACTTTATGTACCTTTTTTTAAGTTTATGTAATTTTTTGTACCAAGCTAAAAAATATGTACTTTTACATAAAATATGTACCGGCTTCGAGCCCTGTAATTATCTTATTAGTCATTGATCATTGGCTACGCATACATTTGTTGGGTGTCCAAGAACTGAGATGTTTATAAATCCAATGTGCATTTTGTTACAGAACCATTTTGACAGCGATTTAACAACAATCATATAAAAACACTTATTAATACATCACGTCTTTTGCAGCTACTAAAACTAAGTGGTGGTTCGCTATAAGGAGCCAAGGAGCTATGGCTCTACCTGCCATAACCAATCATTCAAGATCTTTTTTATATTTATTTTTCGTTATTCTTCTCATTTTAAGCTTAAACAAAGCACTACTTTGGACTTCATGAATATAAACCGATTGTATGGTAAGCACAGCGGCAAGAACTACGTCAAAAGAACAGGATATTGTAAGATTCAATGGGAGCCATCAAAGCGAAGGCTAAGCCTCAAGCAGCCGCAGTCTGGCGTGACTTCTGCGATAACACCCTCGGATTGGGTTTCTTATGACAATTTTGGCACGTACGCTCACTTCGTCGAGTTCTGATGAAGAAACGCCGTATGCGCGGACCGTATGAAGGCGGCCGTGTATACAATTCCGACAGAAGAGACGTTGCATGACGGCATGACCTATCTTATTATTCTCATAATTTACTTGTAAATTACCGCACGTAATAATCTTTATTATTAGCCTATAAAGTTTGGTCATTTTTTTTACTGATGTTAACTTTTGCCAGTCCATATGCGAAATATTTAATTCTGGGGATGTCGGAATCTGTCTTTGTCAATGAGGGGTGGAGTATGCATTTTACGTTCGGTAGTTGGCTCTATCATCAAAATTCTCCACTATTCCTGCTAAAAACTGTATTCCATTACAAAAAGAGTTTGATGTAATAGAAAATGCTCAGTAATGGGTGCAAACAGTCCGAATTATTTAAACACGGTGGCTATTAAAACAAAATCAAAGATGTTTACAAACGATATAAGTATTTAAACATGTAAAACTTACATACAAAGGGGTTTATAAAACGATAACGTTATTTTAAACGAGTAGGTGATTTTTAGAGCTAAAATAGATCAACCAGCAATTACAACAAATAGCGAGGACTTCTAATAGTGAATTCTCATTACAGACGTAATCCTTATCATATGCATGTAAAAGCACGCATTGCTTATATGCGACCTTTTATTTTTATCATGTCTTACTCGTGTAGTGGACAATACATAGTTGCAAACAACTGGGAAACCATGTAAAAAAATACAACGTTTAGATAATCCTTTGTTACAGCTTATCGACTTTAGATTTTTTAATATAGCAAGTATAGATTAACACGTTTTGCTCATTTATTGCCATTCGCCTAATAAGATATTATACTAAATAAACAAACAAATCAGTACCGCATGATGCCCACATTCCGAATATTTTAGCCGTTATTTTGATTTAAATTTTGTATCGCTTTTTTATAGTAATTTTATGTTGATTTTAATGAAGCTGTGCTGATACAAGCTCCGCTTTTCAGATAGTCTTTTTTACTACAAACTCTACAGTGCCTGGTTTCCTAATACGAAGCATTAATAGTAATTTACGATACAAGTGCGTAAAGCTACTCTTTAGGCACGAGTGGAGTAGAGTTAAAACGCGAGTGAGCTAGCGTTTTAAGCCCCGCGAGTGACTAAAGATGCTTTACGCATGTGTATCGTACAATATTTTATCTACGATGCAATCTAGAAAACGTGATAAATATAAAAAAAAAATGTAAATTAGGATTACCAGCAACCGGTCGTAATTTTGCGTTTTAAAAATTTTAAAACACGGTGGTGCTACTGACAACGTGCCTAATGAAATCTTTTAAACACGTTACTACTAACGACGTAAACTAATGAAAACATGTTATTAAACAGTCGTTTTACAAACTGAAAACTGCCAACTAAAAAGCAATTTTACGCATTGTCGTAGATAAAATTAATTTTGACAACACTATTAGGTAGGTTTGTTTAATGAATGTTCTTAACAATAAGGCAGTTTGGAAGTGACAAATTTAAATGCCCTAATAAGTAAACATAATTCTCATCGTCTCATTATACTTTTGCGTGTCCGAGAAGTAGCAGTGCACCTGCAAGCCGACAGCTGGGAAATAGGTGCATTGCGAGCCTGTACCCAATCCGTGACGTGGCTTTTCCATTTGAAATTTGTGTAATTATAAAATTGCACCACGTCGCGTCACTTTTGCAACCCAGAGCCGGTGAAATTTTTGGGCAGAGATATCGTGGCGACCCGTGACGTCAAGCGGCATCTCATTGCTGGAGTATCTAATTACATCCCAAGACTCGGCGAAACACCGCGGGCAAGACCAGCTTTTATACGATTTGATGGCTGCGGATAAGACAATTCTAGATTCCGTTTGATATTGTTTAATTACAAAGGCGTGTCAGTCATAATTATCTGAACTGGTTTGACTGTTAAATGCGCATAGAACTCAGCGTAACGTTCGTAGTTTAATACTATTAATTAACACCTTTTGGCTTAGCAATGTCTATTTATTTTAGGGACAATAATATTTGCTTTCCTGTTTCATATGTATGTGTTTTAAGTCAATATACTTTTGTGTTCACTGATTGGCTTTTATTTGAGTAGAAGTTTGAAGTATATATTTTTAGTGTTTCGAGATGCATTGGGCCAATTTCCGGAGCCCTACTGCATTGAGTGTCCGCAACCTCGATTGAAAAAAAAGGTAAGAGTTCTTTTGCTGTAAACTGAGCCAACTGGCAACAAAAAGACAAATCAGATATAAAAATACGCGTACGAGACGTCTCTTTGCAGTTTAACGTCCCACTGGAGGGGTAAGACAAACATTTTTTTCACCAGGAATGTAGATATAGTACGATATAAGAATGCTCTCGCCTCTGAGATATCTCCACTGTGTATATATTCCATAATTTGCGAAATAATAATTCTGTTATAATAGCTACGATAGATTGAAAAGCACCCGGAATGACAATAAAAAAAATATTCTGATTTAGGTTATATTTAGTCCAACGTTTCTCCAGCTTCTCAATTCTCTCCTGCAAGTGATTTCCATTTAGGTCCGTCATTTACAGCCTCGATAACCTCTTTATTTGACCGAAATCTGTTTCCAGCTAAGAATATTTTGCAATTTCAGGAATAGATGGAAGTCTGAGGTAGCCAAATCGGCGAATATGGTGGATGAGGTGCTATTTCAAGTTTCAATTTGGTAAATTTGTGAATAAGCAGGTGCGTTATCGTGTAAAACAGCACTTTTTCTTGCCATTCCTAGACGTTTTTCTTGAATTGTTGCCTGTCTAAAAGCATTGCGCAGTATTGGTCAGTAATAGTTTTTCCCTTTTTATGATAATAGATCCCTTCTTCTTCTTCTATCCTTTACCCCACGAAGGGGTTTGGTGGTATTATCAGGTAGCTGACACTGTTGTTGCCCACGCGTTGCGATCTTCAGCTAAGTGTATAGGATCGTGCAAAGTATGTCCTGTCAGCGCTCCAACTTGGTCAACCCATCTTTTAGGTGATCGACCCCTTAATCCCTCAATCTTTCCTTGTACAATTAAACTCTCCATAGAATTCTTCCTTCGGGATATGTGACCGAAGTATCAAAGGAAAGATTGGCTGACTTTCGTGGACAAACGGGATTCAATATTAAGTTCTTTTAGTATGGAGAGATTGGTCTGGTGTGCTGACACGGTATACGCATGATACGTCTATATACCCACATTTTAAATGAATTAATTCTTTGTATGTCTGCTCTTTTCAAGCTCCATGTTTCCGCTGCATACATCGCGATAGGGAAGATGAGTGAATGGACGAGATTTAACTTCGTAGATTTTGTTATAGCTGAGTATTTCCAGATTTTTGTCAGCTTTGTTGTGGCCGTTCTTGCTATCGCCAAACGTCTTAATAGATCCCTTGCCGTCCCAAAAAACTGACGTCATCACTTTTCCAGCTCACTGAATGGTTTTCACCTTTTTCGGACCCGTCACAGTGTCCAGTCCACTCTTCACTGCTTCTTTCCATCCTTCGCCCTTATTCCATGCTTCTTCATGTAGTCTCTTTCTTGTATTTATTCCTCCACGACTTTCGAGATCCTCTTCTCCTATTTCCTTCGAACGGTACCGAAATGGAACAATATTTCTGCAATTCCTCTTGCGGCATTCTATTTAGGTGTTCCCGTACAGTAATTTTTCTGCAGCTGTTTTTAAAAATGACGAGATAGTGACCAGAGTGTTTAAAGGATTAAACGTTAACATTTTTCTATCATTTAATATCGACTCTTGATTCTATGGTTTTGCAAAATGATAATTAATTTAGTTTGTTATTAAATAGATATAGCATTTCAGATACTCCATTCAATATTTTACATTTACATGTCGATTATTAAGTCAGCAAGGGGTTTTCAACTGCTTCGCAGTTTTCACAGATGAAGAAATAGGTTTTGCTCATGGCCTTGATGACTAAAAACATCCTATTCTGATATTTTGTATTTAACAGTACGAGAAATCACGGTTTTTCAACGTGTGACTACAGGGTTTGCAAAATGATAGCCATCTGGTCAATTGCAATAAATATATCTGATCCATACTGTTCCAATTTTGGATATTCAACGTTATATTTTATGTAGTATGTAGTCTTGGTTATTGAAAACAGTTTTATATTATGTTATAATTTCCTGTTTAACAGGTCGAACTTGAAAGTCTCTTAAATACCACATCTTGATTTAATGTAACCACTACGCCCCCTTTCTCGATTCCTGTTCTAGGATTTAGGTCAGTGTTTCAAATTTTTATCCACTGAGCCACTGCTAACAGCTAGTTTCCTCCAGTTCATTTACAATCTAAACCTTTGAACAACAGCTCAGCTCCACTGTAATCCCTAGCTGGATCAAAGGGATCCCCGCATCTACGACGCTTCCTTCCTAATGAGATTACCCAAAGGCACTTCAGCGTGTAATTTCCATGGCACTGGCGCCCCGAACTAATACCTGAAGTGATTCCAAATATTTGGCTAACGTGATTAAATCGATCAGCTGAAGCACGAAGTCCTTCCCTGAAAGCCATCGCCGGTGGAATTCGTCCTGAATCAAGTGCATTATTACTCGCCGCAGAGGAATGCGGCGGTAAACCGTTAATTTATTTGCATGGAACAGACAGCTTGGCACACTTTTCCTTACGGCATCGACACTGGACGTCATCGTCCACCAGCTCAGAAATATCGGCTTGTTGACGATCCCCTGCGAGGTGTTATGTAAGGAGAGGTTGAAAGTGGAAGTTGAATGGAGAAAAATGCCTGAGAATTTGGGGCATCACAATGACGGCAGAAGAAAGTTGACGAGTGGGTACTCTCCGACCACTTTTCGTTTTCTTTGGGCCATGAATTGACGTAATTAATGCCATCTGTGTATGTGCTGTTTGAAGCAGAATCATCTTAAGGAACCGCACGAAAACTAGAGCATGATAAAGTTTGTAAAAAAATACGAGTCGGTGTTTCTAGAATTCACCATTCGATCAACCATTGGGAATTTTGATAAGTTTCACTGTTGCACCACTGTAACACTTTTGCTGAGAGAAATAAAAAGTGGGACAAACAAATATCGCGAACCGCAGCATTTTTGTCTTCGATGATATAACAGTATTAAGCAATAAACGTTTTCCCAAATAAAATCAACAAGTTCAAGAATTTGCATCAAAAGCGATGCTATGAATGTTTCTGGTTCATTGAAGCGGCTCAAGCTAATGTTCGCTATCCGTTTAGATAAATTATCTGAAGGAATAGAATGAACTCGAGTAAGGGGCCAACTAGTGTCTATTTTTGTATATACTAAAACAAATGAAAGAAGAATACGTATTTTAGTCAATACATAAACAATTTCCCTACTACTTCCTCCGGAAGCGTTTGATATCTATAATGAGGTTTCTCAATATTTTATATTCTAAGTTCCAAACCACAAAATTGACTTCTATGCTTTTCTAGGCTATATGAGAAAGGTCACAAAAGAAATTCCATTGACTTTAAGCAATATCGATAAAAGAACGATAACCTTTCCTTTGTTACTCACGTAAGAATACTGCAGATGCCTCCTTGAGCGAGCAAGTATATAATAAGTACATACGTTCAATAGATAGTACTTTACGTACTAGTGAAAGAAATGAAGTGTTTCAGAAGTGAAACACACAACAATGTCATAGAACTTAAAGGGCAATGATAAATAAATGAGCAAAAATACTCTTTTTTGAAATCGTCAGTGAAGTAATCCATTGTTTTACGTTTTTTTGTCTAAGGTCTAAGGTCACTAGATTAATAATACACTAGTGTAAGGTAACGCCATTCCATTCCTCGCCTGAGAATGTGAGAAAATTGTGAGATAAATATAGAGACTAGTTTTTGGGGATTTTCTTTTTGGTGTAGTGGCACTGCTGTAAAGTCAAATTATAGTTAGATTGTGTTTTTTATCCCCAGTTCGAGAAAATTGTGCGGCAAGGATACATATAAAAATCACTAATGGCGGTACCTTACACTTTAGTGTGTTGATCTAGTGACCTTATAAACGTCAACCGACGACAATATAACCTACAAAAGGTGCTTAAAATGCCGTAATTTTACGATTTCTCGATTTAAAAAAAAACATAAACCCCTCGGCACTGAAGCTCCTTTTTATCCCTCATGTGGCTTATGATATCCACATTCGTGATAAAAAGTTAAACTTCAGTGTCTTGATATACAAATAACTATTATTACTATGAGGTAGATACTAGAAGTAGTTTATTTTGACTTTTCGCACATTGATTCCCACATTCAGAAAGCTATTAAATAAATGGTACAATAAAATGCTTAAACGATAGCTTTAAGTTCATGAAATTCTATGTAAGGAGACTGACACTTAAAGACAAATTAGCTAAAGTTCAGCTTGCTGTGACTAATATGGGTGCTCGAGCCTGAATCCGGCCCTGTCTGCAGCCATGTTTCCTGTACGCAACAAACATGCACTTATTTAACGCTCGAAAAGTAATTTTCGAAGTGAATTCGTTCACTGTTCGACGCAGTTTTGTTCGTTTTAATATTTTACGGGGCAATAATCCAGATCATGAGAAAATCTTCCATTATTCATCGTTTTAGGAGCTATTGCGTAGCCACAAATTTTATTGAACTTACCGCTTTTGTTATCGAGGATGTCGTGGTATTTGTCGATAACGCTCGTCACCAGATGCGCCATTGTTATTCGTTGTGTTCTGAAAAGAAAAGGAACGTTATTATCTTGAAAGTATTTTGTATTTTGTGCTATTGTTAAAGATGGCAGATTTAAATTCATCTTCCTCTTACATTAGGACAGTGGCGTGTTTATTCCACACTGTTGTGGTTCTATGAGCCCTCTTAATTAGTAAGTCGAGTAAGTGGCTAGCCTTGCCCGTCAAAATTGAGGAAAAGTTCCCTTGATAGAAGTTAACGACTACCACAGGTGTTAGCGTAGTAGCCCGGGAATTTTTAAAATCCGTCTCGAGTCCGCCGGCAATGTAAATTTTATGTTAATCCTACTCAATGTGATCAGTGGGAGCAGGTGATAGAATTGTGCCGAAAATACAATAAAAACTTTTAAAATAAATAAATTGAAACATAATTTAAATAAAAACGCATGTTCTTAAACAACCCTTTAATGATTGCAAAATTTACAAAATAATGAAGTAGAAAATTAAAGAACATTCCATATTTGTACACATTTTCAAAACAGTTGAATATGTACTTGCACTCATCTTAAATGCCTACAAACGGGAAGTTAGACATACAAAAATATATGGGCACTAAATATTGATATTAACAATGTATCTAAAACAGTGGGGGCTCGCTAGGGCTCGCCAAGGAGCCATGGGTGTAACTACCATAACAAAACAGGCATTCAAAGATGATTTTATTTTGAAAGCTTAAACAAAGCACGAGTAATTTTTTCTGAATATGTACTGCGAGTTTTCACGAGCGTGTTGGTGTCAGATCGAGGCGACTCCTCAACTGGCGAGAAGTACGTCAGTACATATATGGATATTTTAAGATTCAACGGGAGCCATCACAGCGAAGGCTCAAGCCTCAAGCCGCATCAGCCTGACCTGACCCCTGCGATAACGCCCGGATATCGTGTTTCTAATAACAATTTTTGCTAAAGTATCCTCAAAGGGGATTTTTAAAAACTCAATTGAGAAATCGAAAATCTCTATCTCGAATTTTATATGCGCGTAACGAATTCAGGCAGTTTCAGTTGCGTAACACCCAAAATAACCACGTGCTTCATGTATTAACCTTCTGAGATTTCCTTGACGATATTTGCGGCGCTATATTTGAAGCTGACTCCGAGGTAGAGCCTCTGGACCTATACAAGAATATCTGGTTTTAAAAATGCTGTTGACAAACTGTCAATCGGGAAATCGAAAATCTCTATGATAGGATTTGGTTAATCTCGTCACGAATATTCGAGATCGAAAACATGTCAACATCGATTCTCGAATTTTAAATCGTGACGAGATAAGATCGAGATCGATTACGGATTGAGTAATATTGACTATTTCCCTCACGCATTTTAAGCCAATCAAAACTTTTAAATTGCTGAGATTCTTCCAATCAGATCCCAATTATGCGATAATTTTGCACTAGTGCACATTATCGATAATAGTGCAAATTGTCTAGTCATCTAATTAGTGAATGGATTAACGAGATTCCCACGTCCCTACCTACTATTTAGCGAAACCACTGCCAAATTAGCGGGGAAAAAAGACCTTGTTAACGTTTGTTCGGGAAATAGTCAGTAGAAATATAACAAGTGCTTGAAATATTTCCATAGGGAAATTTTTTAAGCACGAGTTATATTTTGATAGAGAATATCACGAATGAAAAAACACAGTAAAGAAAACATTTTTATTAAAAAAATTACGAAACTAATATCTAAGTAGTAATAGTTTTTTGTGATGACAGTGACATAAGTGGAAATTTTCCGGTAAATTTCCGATTATCAATTTTCGCCGTTGCCATGGAAAATTTCCAACTAAATTTGCATAAGGGATATTCTCTGCAAAATCCCCCTCTTGCGTACCAATTTGATTCTAATTATCGACAATTTGGCATGCACTAATGAAAACATAGATAATAGCTACCACCTACCAGTAATGATATTGGTTGTAATCCGCGAATTTAGTTTTTTAGACAAGATGTTCGCTGTATTGTTTTTTTAATAATAGCGATTTTAAAGCTTTTAGTCAATTTTACCAGATATAAAAAAAGTACCGAGTATCCTATAACATAAAATCGTTGCTTTTTTTCTTTGTTTGTATCTTTGTTCGCTATCTCCTCCGAAGATACTGAACCGATTAAGTTGTATGATGGCTTAAAAGTTTGCTAATTTTTAGACTTAGGTCGTAGGCCGGTTTTTATTTACAAAAGCAGTACGAGAAAGTTTTAATTTAATTAAATCCTCTAAGCAGCGGAGCGGAGCTTCTGTCGCCATGGGCTACGGTGTGACAGCTGCTGTGGCCGTGTGTTGTTAGCTCGGATGATCGCGGCGCATTATTCACACAAGCCAGGTTGGTCCACGGGTAGAATGCTCGCCTGCCACGCGGGCGACCCGGGTTCGATTCCCGGCCGATGCATCCTTTTTTTTTAAATTTCTATTAATGAATCTCTCTTAAATTAGCGAACCGAAGCGTAGTTCGGGTGACTCACTAGTTTAATAGTAATAATGTCTCTATTCTACGAAATATAAACAATACATTCTTTGTAAACTAAAAGAAACATAGGCGAAGTTCAGCTTGACAATAAAATTATCAGCTGATTTAGTACTTTACTGGCAAGTAGTTAAATGAAATACACCCGTGTCCACCTGAATAAAATAGAAACACGTTAGTTGATAACAACTATAAAGAGAAGTTATAAATGTATATTGTTAAGATAGCAACTTATCCGCCCAGCTACTAAGTAACTCTAACTTTTTCTCTAAAAGTAGATGAAGAAATATATAAAAATAAAAAGTTAGTTTAGTTGGTATACTGTTTAATTCCCATAATATTATTTTCAAAACGAGGTATTACTGACACGCTGATATAATGCGTTAATCTGTACAATAATATTAATTATTAATTAGTAAATTTGACACCAGTTCAACAACTCTTTAAGTTTTAAAATAAATTTCAAATAAACACAAAAATTGAAGTACCAACAGAAACGCATATAAATTAGGGCAGATAGTGGAAAAATTATTAAATTTAGTGTTTTTGTAATAACTATTTTGAATTCAGGAGACCGGCCAACTTCAGATGCTGTGATGCCCAATGAGAATCAAGAATGGGCGCAAATGAGACCTTAATTACTGTTGCTATTTTTCTGGGGCGCAAATGAGTCGGGCGCAAGTAGTTCTATATCATCTGAATATGTAGTTCATCCGTATCTATGCTATTGTAGCTACTGCTGAAATCGACGAATATATGGCGCTTATCTACGATGTAGTCGAGACACCTCTGGTAGGCTTAATTTACTATGATACATATTAATCTTTCTTTAGCCAAAAAAACGCTAGGTAAACAATCACAAAGTACATGAGAATATCACTGCTGGTGTTTGATCATCAGATCCAAGCGCATATATAGCCTTGTTCGCGTTCTGTAAAAATTTGTCCTAAATATGCAACCTTACATTTGGAGTAAGTATTAATCATAAATTAGCCAAAAATTGGATTATTAATTTTTAAGCATTTGTTAAAAATTACAAATTCTATAAAAACCGTACAAAATAGCGTTAGTTGAAGAAGAGACAAATTTTTTATAAAACTTTAAGCTGAATTCAAAAATTTAAGAATATACCAGGTGTTCTATATAAAATAGGAGTTAATAAAAAAATAGAAAAAAAACAACAAAAGAAACTCATTTTAGAGGCATTCAACTGGAAAATTACCTACCTCACATCAATACACATTAAAAATGTAAAGTTTGAATCAAATCGTTTTAAGCCGTTTTTGAAAAAATAAAACAAACTGAAAAATCACAAGAGTAAACACCTACTTCCGGTTATGCGATTGTCTTCAAAAGATTGCTGTCGCATCTACATAGTACACAAAACTTATATATGAAGTTTCAGCGCCATACCTCTTTGTTTTTGAGATATTCTGTTCACAGACAGACACACAGACAGACAGACCAATGGGGACTCTAAAACATGAAGATCTGTTGAAAACTAAATTTCGAATTTTTGAGGTGAATCCAATACTTCCCTTATCGTAAAAGGAAGTAAAAAATCCCTATGAAGACAAAGGAATATCACACGACCTTGTTCACATTTGACAACCATTTCCCTTAAACATGTAATCCTACATCTGCAGACCGTGAATTGTTAATCAGAGTTTGTTCTGTTAAACTCCATTTCTCGAGCTGGTTTTATCTACTGAAACGTCTCGTTCGCGTTAACAATCGGGAGGAAGCAACAGATTCCGCCCTATTAACCCGCCCTTGTGGTTTATGAACTTGGCAAGTCTCCGGATAATCACTGGCTGTTCGTTTCCCGGCGCTTCATGGCGGTTACACGATCCGACATATTTCGCACTCCAGCAATAATTAAGTTCCCCACGGTATTTGCGTACTCGCTGAAAATAGACACTCAATTCTGCAATGGTGGTTTGAGAACAGGCGGCGCCTGAAGCTGGATTCCTGAGCTCTACCCATCTTCCCGTTACCCGTGACGAACGACCACTTAACATTCTTTGAAAAGGGCCCAACCACGATGCGATCAAGATAAGGATAAATTACAGATTAGACCAGTATTTCCTTCTTAGCTATGACACAGAAGTGTTCATACCGTCGAAAGCTGGAGGCTTCAATGTAATAGATACTTTACTTCACTTGTCCTAAAGTGGGGATTAAAGCAAAGTGACTTCAATCGGGAATTCGCCAAGCATTCACATTTCTAACACAATCTTACTGAAATATTCGGGATACACAAAAATTAAATTCTATATTTTTATCTATTTTTAATTCAGCCAACACAAACTGTATACAATTAAACTAGATATTCCCTTTTGATTTGTGTGGATTAACGATAAATACAGGCAATATTTTCTAATGAAAACTAAGATCTTTTACAAAACACAGTAAAATAAAGCCAAATAAAATAAAACAAAGCAGTGGTACTCCACTTTTTCAGGCAGTAGTTCTTTGCAGTAGATGATACATTTTATATATACAATTCTGATAGATTTTCTTCTCTAGTGAAAATTTAGAACAGGAAACAGCCGTAATAAGAAAGAAATGTGTATTAAATGATACTGCGGACTTCCAAGGGTTAGAAATGGTGATTACAACCCTGCTTAAGTATATACTACAATGTACCATAGCATAGGGATATTTAGAGGCGATGAAGGAAATATAAACTTCATTGACTTTATCTATTCACCGCTATCGATCAATCAAATAAACTTAAAACATAAATTCAATTTGAAGTAATCACCCTCGTTTGAAACGCGAATGCCAGTCGTACACTACATAAAGCTTCTTCCTTAAAAGTTTTTCGAAGCATTACAACAATTTCAATTGCCGTTTCTCTAAAAGAAAATAAAAGGTTATACATACTTTTTCTTCTATATTATCACATATCACGAAAATCGCCAAACTTGCTTGCAGGCACTTGAAAAAAGACACACGAAAGAAACCAGTCAACCCCGAACCACGCCACTTGACAAACTGAGTCAGAATAGTGTTGACTCGCGACACCTTCTGATGCATTGCGCCACTACCGCTCTTTCGAGCAGCACATTCGAATTCCGGTTTCTGTTGGGTATCCCTACCTATTGTTGTATTATAGTTCTGCGTTTTTCTCAATTTTTACCTACCAAATTGTGGCCTCTTAATGGTTATTAAACCTTTGTTTCAGCCTCTGTTGTTTAGTTTTGGATTGAAATATTTTATAATTTGTAATTTTTTAAAATTTTCTCTAGTGTTTATTACATGTGTAAATTTTAAGATAATTTTATATTCTCTACAGTTTACCATTATAAGGATATCGTAATTAATATTTCAAATCTTTGAACTAAAAAAAAGTTTGACATACTTAAGCCACTAATAAATGTGTTGTGCTCTTTTAATGCCGAAACATACACAAATATTCCCTAGATTTGAAAAATATTCTGTTACTGTCAGGCGGACCTTTAATAACAAATGTGATAACTGGAATTAATTATTCATAGGTAAATAACCATTTTACAGTTTTAAAAGAATAAAATCAGTTGGACAATTTGGGAGTGACACAAAGCAGTGTGGAAATAAAATAATTTATTAACTTCGTTCATATTAATTTTTATGGAAAAATCTCGAAGGGGCGTGGCGATTTTGACCATAGGGAATATTTTCAGCTGATTTTCAGTTTCTTATGTAATTTATTTTTCATATGACGTCATCGACTTTTTTTAAATAACATCCTATCTTTTTTATTATTGATTTGGGTAGTACTTTTTATCCCGTTTCGAACGGTATACAATTATCAATATGTTCCACTTGAAAAAATCGATAAAAATGGTCTTAAAGTTTAAATATTAAAAACCAAACGCAAAATAAATCTAGTTACCTACGTTTGCCGGAAAGTCATTGACGGCACATACGTTTTTATTGAAATTAAAAAAAAAACAATTGAAAAAGACAATAATAAATAATAAAAAAATCAATTCCGTGTCTCGCTTAATTGTACCATTTTTATTAATAAAATAGTTTGCTAAAGGTCAATTCTAATTTAGAAAAAGCAAAGGACCCTTATTTTGTTAAGACAATTACAAATTGTTTAATTCTGACACGTAACTAATCTTTTTTGTTTCATCCACCTAACTAGATTTATTTTGCTCATTTTTTTTGGTTTTCAATATTTAGATTTTAAGACCATTTTTATCGATTTTTTTTCAAATGGAACATATTGAAAATTTTATACCGTTCGAAACGGGATAAAAAGTACTACCGAAATCAATAATAAAAAATATAGGATGAGGTCCTATCATGAAAAACAAGTTACATAAGAAACTGAAAAGCAGCTGAAAATATTCCCTATGGACAATCGCTACACCCTCGAGATTTTTTCATAAAAATGAATATCAACGAAGTTAATGAATTTATCCGTTACTTTATTTCCACACTGTATACACACATACGCAACATGGCATTCCAATTATTTACATTTAAAGTGAACTGCACGCATTACATATTAAACGATTTTATTTAAAGTTATTAGCAAGACCGTTTGCCTTCTACGTAATCTAGTCCCTTTATGTATAGTATTTGTACTACATATATGAAATACAAAACAGGCACATCCCGAAAAACCTCAAAATAATCCTTGGGGTAGCCTTCGCCATGAGCCAGAACTAAATATTCACGCATTCGTCAAGAATTATAAATTTCGACAATTTTAGGAAACGACATGTCCATATTATATTCTTCGAGACTTGCATATAAATTCATTGCTATTATTATACCTATATTCCGGAAAATTTCAGAAAAATATTATTACTGCAACGTCACCAAATGAACTAGATAGATTAACAGAATCATACTATCTGGTAAGCCACCATTATATGAATAAATAACGTTATTAATATTGATTACTTCCATAATTATGCAAATGGCTAGTGTTAGATAATGAGTTTAATTTAGATGTCGCCTAATAGGTTTAATAATTACTGTACGTAGGTAAAACAGTGTGAAGCAATATCTGGCGTAATAAAATACATTCCAGAAAATTCAGTTCTAGGTATTTCCCTGATTCGATAATTGCTGGCCGTTAGATTTCAAAAACAGAATACGCAACATCCCAGCCCGTTATCTTGCATCAAATTTCCAGAATTGCTTTAATAATATGCGGTGAAATAACCAACTTAATAGCCTGCAGGTGATTTAAAACTTTCCACTAATAAACCACTCTGGGTATCAGTTTGGTGTGCCTCTGAGACATCATTGTGAATGCACAATCAGGAGCAATTAAAATCGACTGGGAATATAGAAAATCCTACTTTAATCTTACCGGAAAAGCGAGAGCATGTGGCCTTGTTAAATTTAAATACACCGCATGATTTTTTTTTTGGGTACCTTAAAAATAGTATTAACAACCTTGCTGTGTTATTAATAAACAGAGCCACGAGAAACCTTCAGATATGTCCCAACATTTTTGTTAAATTGGCAATTTTATTTGCATTTTAACAGCGCAGAGGAAATGCTAGTATGAAAAGTAATGACGCTTCTAAAAGAGTCTAAAACAAAATCGTGCAGTTGTGATCTGAATTTGACCTATATGTTTGTTAAATTGTAGCAACATTACACAAAAACATTAAGAAATTATAGTAGGCTATAGTAGGAATTTTAGTAACCTACTATAATTCCTAAACATTGTATAAGGGCCTCAAAGAGAACCATATAATTTAGGTAGTTTCGGGTTTTTACATTTGGATTAAATTCAAAAATTGCATTGTAACCAACTTCCTAAAAATTATAGCCTGAAGCAGAAGTGCGTGTAGGTTCCATTTAGATTGTTTTGTTAAATTCTAATATTTAATTTTAGTAGTAGGTAACATTTCTGAAAA
The DNA here is from genome assembly GCA_940337035.1 of Agriotes lineatus. Lineage (NCBI taxonomy): Eukaryota > Metazoa > Arthropoda > Insecta > Coleoptera > Elateridae > Agriotes > Agriotes lineatus. The sequence continues at coordinate 69,844 of CALNHX010003725.1, forward strand.
CCACATTTTCAGTTCGCAATTTTGTTAAGAACTAACACTTAAGTTTTGATTTTAGTAGTAACATTTTGGAAAATTTTACTTACGGGGGTCTAAAATTTAATTTTAGATCCATAATCCAACTCAAAATAAAGTAACCATTCAAATGCTTGCATTTCTATGCAGTCAACCAATAGCCGCATTTAATTTTTTCTTTTTCAGCCATATTTACGTCAGTCTTAGTGAATAGTAACATGAAAATACACTTCATTTTAAACATTGTTTTTTCGATTTATTTCATCTTTTCATTGGAATGTGTTGCTGAAACAATTCCTGCTCTGGTTTTTTCTTTAATATTTGTCACTACAGCTACTCTGGTTCTGAACTACAAATATTGTTGATAATAATCAGACCACATTATAGGTACACGACAAAGCATTAGACTGAAAAATAACATTGTAAAACTTCTAAGTCTTCCTGGAGGGAAACCGAACTATCCAAATCTTAATTCACAACAAACATTAAAAAACGTTAGTACTAAAATTCTTAAAAATGTTATAAGGGTGTAAAAGAGAATCGCGTAGTTTCTTTTCTTCTTTAGATTTTAGTTAAATTCTGAATGGATTAAAAAATTTATGATGGCCTGCGGTAGAACTGGTCTGAATATTTGTTAATTTAATTTTAGATCAACAAAATATTAACACTGAAAAGTGGCATTGTAAAATTATCTCTGAAAAACGTGTAAGAGAACATTGCAATGTCTGTTCCGAATTCCCCAAACATACTTGCCTAACTCTAATATTTTATGCAGTTTTATTTGAATTTCCAATACATTTTGGTTAAATTCTATAATTAAATGAATGGATTGAAAATTTTATAATTGTTTAGAGCTGAATTGCAAAGACTTTCTGTAGATTTTGTTAACTTCTAACATTTAAATTTACACTTAAAAATACAAAACTGTTTAAAGTAAATTTTCGAAAATTTAAAAAAAGATGGAAATGAAATAATGTTTCTGGTTCAGAATTTTAGAAGCAGTTTGTGAAGTTGAGAGTTAAAAACATTGGGAAATATTAGTAAGTAGTTAAGTAAAATTTGCAAAATTTCATCAAAAATACAGTTTCTGCTCTGATTTGCTTAAACATTTAAAAAAAAATCAAGGATTTAACTTTAGATCTACAAAACATTGGGATTGACAAAAGATCCTGAAAATGTTGTAAGGACCTTAATTTTTAATAAATTCTAGAATTTAATTTTCGACTGATAAAATATTAAGACTGAAAACTGGCATTGTACAATTCCTGAAAATTTCTGAAGGATCTGAAGGGGAACCGTGTCGTTTTTGCTCCGAATCCTCCAAACATATTTGTTAAACTTTTAACATTTAAAATTTTATTCACAAAAACCATAAAAAGTAGCACCAAAATTCCTGAAAATGCTAAAGGGTCTGAAAGAGAATTGTGCTGTTTCATTCCGAATTTTCTATTTCGGTTAAATTTCGAGATTAAATGAATGAATTGAAAATTTTATAAAGGTCTGCCATAGAACTGCTCAGAATTGTTGTTAACTTTTAACATTTATATTTACACTTAAAAAACAAATTTTTGCATTAAATTTCACAAGGTATTGAAACAAAGCAAGGCAATTTCGGTAGAGATTTTTTACTGTTTTACTGTTAGTAGTAAAATTCTGGTGATTTAATCACGAATCTGAAACAGAAGAACAGAACTGTACAGTTTCTGCTCTGATTTACTTCACCTTTTTTTTAGAAAATTCGGATAATTAATTTTAGATCGACAAAACAAGACTAAAACATGGCACTATAAAATTTCTGAACGTTTCTTAAGGATTTGAAGGGGAATAGTGCAATTTTTGCTCTGAATTTTCCAAAGGTACTTGTTAAACTCCAAAACTGAATATTTCATTCATAAAAAACATAAAAAATGATACATACTATAATACCTGCAAATGTTATAATGGTCTGCAGTAGAATTGCTCAGAATTTTTGTTAACTTTTAACATTTATATTTGACACAAAACAGAATTTCTTGCAGTACATTTTCTAAAATTGGATAGAAACAAGGCGATTTTGTTTCAGAATTTTCGAAGGTTTTGTGAAATACTGAGAGAAAAAAACACTGAGAACTGTTAATAACATTCTAGAAATTTTATTTAAGGTCTGAAACAGAACCGAGCAGTTTCCGTTCTGTTTTACTTCAACATTTAGAAAATTCGGAGATTAAATTTTATATTTACAAAACACCGAGACTGAAAAAATATCCTGAATTTCCTTAACATTTTTATCAAGTTTAATAATTTAATTTTAGATCGACAAAACAGTAAGACTGAAATATGGCATTGTAAAATTCCTGAAAGTATCATAACGACCTGAAGGGGAACCGCGCAGTTTATGCCCCGAATTCTCCAAACATACTTATTAAACTCTAACATTTAAGATTTCATTCACAAACAACATACAAAAAATGTTAGTACTACAATTCCTGAAAATGTTATAAGGATCTGAAAGAGAATTTTGCTCGATTTCGAACTTTGGTTAAAATACGAGATTAAACGAATTAATTGCAAATTATATAATGGTCGTTAAGACAGAAATGTTCTGAATATTTTTTTAACTTCAAACATTTTAACAGATTAAACAAATGCGAAATGTTAGGGGTTCATTTTCTATAATTTTATAAGGATGGCAAACAGAACAATGCAATTTCAATTTTGTATTGTAGTATTGTGATGTTTTGTGAAGTACTATGAGCTAAACAAAGATACAGAACAGTTGTGGTAAAATTCTGGAAAAAATTCGAAGCAGAACTGCACAGTTTCAGTGACGAATTTTCGTAAAATGATTCATTTAATTCAATCTACAAAACAGTAAGAATGAGAAATATTAGTAGAAAAATTTCTGAAAATTCTGTTGCTAAAAATTTTTCAAGCACACTTGTTACACTCGAATAATTAATTTTTCGTTCGAAAAACATTAAGACACTAGAATTCCTGAAAATGTTAAGCAGTTTTCGTTCAAAACTTTTATGTTACATTCTACAATGTACATTTAGATAAAAAAGCTGTATATGAGTCTTCTTAAAGAAAAAAACTTTAAGCATTTTGTGAAATCCTGAGCTTTAACTTTTAATTAGAAAGCACTGAAAAATGTAGTAGTAAAATTCCTGAAAATTCTATTAAAATCTGAAAGAAATCCATGTACTTTAGTCTTTGCTGTTTTGATAAATTGTGTGTTACAATTTTACACCTAAAATAATTAGAAACGTGAGTAATAAACTGTTACATTTGTTTAAATACGAATAAGGATAAAACAGCCAAAACGATTAATTTAAATTTTTTTGCTAGACATTTTTTAGAATAAATAAATCAAATTGTTCTAACATATTTAATGCAAAAACTTTTCGCCATTTTGCGATGGCTTCTTCCTTCAGTTATATTGGCAAAAATTATTAAAAATTTACATTTAAGATATTTGGTTGGTTTTAATTAAAAATGTCATTACAAAGACGAAAATAACTACGTTTATAACATTACTTTATTTGTAAAATTGCTTTTCATTTAAATTAGTTAGGTAATTAATACTACTCATTTTTAATAGTAAGAGTTGGAGCAATGAGACAAACGGACGAATGTGTAAATGTAAAAAAAATTATAAAGGAAGTTATTTGCGTTTTTATAATGAAATTTTTAATTAAATCCAACCAAATACCTTAAATGTAAATTTTTAATAATTTTATAAAAATAACTGAAGAAACCATCACAAAATGGCGAAACGCATTTGTATTAAATATGTTATGCTTATGACAACTTTACTTGTATTTATTCGAAGAAAAAAATCTGGTAAAAAATTTAAATTAATCGTTTTGGTCCTTTTCTTCTTATTCGTATTTAGTTAGTAATATACTTTTTTACAATTGCAAAAAGCCTGAAACACTCAATATCCCCGATCAGACGCCAGTCTGCCCTTTACGCAGCTACTTTTCCACACGAACACGTACGGCGGTGCTCATTAGAATTCTAAGACCCGCCACATGCAACTTTAATTTCGTAAATTATCCAACGCAATTTTCAGTGAAAGTTGGGGAATCGATCGGGAAATTCCGATTACAGTGCACGTCAACTCCCGCATGCCCTCCAAGCCCCCCTGGGGCTGAAACCCGTACTTAGGGCCCTGAATTTATTCCGTTTGCGAATAACTGTCCCTTCGCACGTGCCCTTACTGTTAAGAAGTACAAAGGGGGTCGAGCGCCGAAGTAAACTTGTGCAAGGCCTTCAGGGGTTAAAGGTTAGCGCAGGTCAAATCAATAGTCCTGAAAAGCCTGAAAAGTGGGTTAGACAGGCGGAGAAAACTGTTTTCGGCGAGTTTTCAAGCTGCGAATTTATTAGAGTGCTAGCGGCTTGGTGGGTCTCGATGACGTAATAGACACTTCGATATGTTGACTAGTTTTTGCAAAATCAACAAATAGTGATATAAAAGTAATGGAGATGCAGAAAAAAACTGTCATTGTAAAAATTGTAGTTTTATTTGATCAAGGTCTTCTTAAATCTAGGTTAAGCAGAACATCCTGCTGCTGCATAGGAAAACTGAATATCAAATCTAGGAGGCAGTTGGCAATACTTTTTACTTAATGGCTTCGGAACCAAGCGTACCGGGAAACTAGAAAGTTGGTTTTGAATATAGACACAACTCCCTGCCAACTGAAAAGTGTGCAAATTCTACGTTAAAATGTTAAAAAGTCAATATGTCCCTTTTATCTAGTGTCGATGGCTCATTAGGGGCTCGGGCCTCCCAACCATCAACAGCCTATTTGTCATTACAAAAAAGTAACTATTCCACAATTGAAAATATATTCTTGTGCTACAGTTATATCTAACAAGGTTTAAGTAGTGAGATCGCTATTCGATACGGCTTAAAACATGTGAAACCAATGAGTTTGTGTCAACATATCATATGCAATAAGCAGCTGTTGTGGGCTCTCCGAAATCGAGCTCTAAACTTATATGGAAATAGGGGCGAAAACGCGAACCCTGACGAATCAGCGATATATCAGTTTCAACGCGACTCGAGGGCTGACCATGTTTTAGCCCCCACCGCCGCAAACTCGTAGGCTAATCGTAATATTTACAAATATTGCGCCCCAAAAAATGTAATGCGATTCAAAGCTAAATGCGGACTGCCCGCCGATAGGGTTACTCCTTAGAAATATTGTACAGGCTTTGAATAAACTGCAAATGTAGCAAGGCGAATTAAAGCATTCTTGTTGTGAGTAGTGTTTGGATGATCTTACATAATATCGATTGCAGTTGGAGCGTACTTATTTATCTGCAGTAATTTCGGTTGTTTTTGCAGTTTCATTCGAGAAATAGCGAAAAATTGCGTGACTATCGTTAGCTGAAAAGGTTAAAATAAAAACGTGGACGGCTTATACCGGTATTAAATCTCAAGCAGCAAGATAAAATTGGAACTCGAATATTTGCAAGATATTTTTCTATGGGCAGTTCAATAAAATCAAATGTAGATGTGATACATTAAATGCTGTTTTGTTTTCCATGTGTTCTGTACCTAGTCAAGATCAAGATTAAAATATCTCAAACATTAAAATCAGAGGGTAAAAAAGTACGAAATTTCTGCACGTCATACAAATTGTGCGAAATTTGCTTTACTAAGCTCTGTAAATATTGCAGTTCAGTTAAATTCACTTTATAGACAAAATATAACCAAACGTCATAAACAGGTGACTAAGACCAGATATATATTAAAGAGAATAATTAATTGCATACAATTATGCGAAAAGCTGGAATTAGCAATAAGAGGACATGACGAAAGACTCTAAAAACCCTGGGGGTTTCTTCAGAACTGGATACAATCGGGAATTTTTGGTAATTCAACGTGATGAAACAACACATATTTAAAACCATTGTCCACCAGTTGTCACAGGTCGATGGAATGTAGACCGGTCATTAATTATTATTTTTTACTTAGTTATTGTTAGAAATTAAGAGCCACCACTGCTATTACGTAAACAAATCTTATTTTCCTGCTTCAGGTAAACGTTTTATTTAAAATTAAAATTCTTATCAAATTTATTTTCAAAGATTCCTATCTTGAACGGCAGCTTTAGAAAGTAACAAGATGAACACACAATATACAAGCACAGGCGAGTTTAAATTGTCATGGGAAATCTGATCTGTCACTTCTGAAATCAATAAAACCAAACCCACACGACTTTAAATGAAACAGCGAGTAACTGGATTGAAATAGAACAATGAAATGCCATTAAAAACAGGATATTGGTGAAAAACGACACAACGATCAAACAGAAACACTGCATTGTTGGAATTTTAAGTGCATGCCCAAAAGTCAGGTGCAGGAACATTTTAAATAAATGCTCTACTATTATAAAGTAAGATTTAAAAATTAAACTATTACTTTTTCAAGTAAATGTAATTGGCATATTGAAGAAATTAATTTTTGGATTTAAAAAAATTAAAGCAAACACTTACAGGCAAACAGACAATATTGAACGTTTAAGGTGGCATAGAAAAATTACAGGCAAATAAAAACTGTCAGGTCTCCAGAACCATTAAAAACACACAGAATAATAAAAACGACTAATCCGAAGCTATCAAAAGTCAATAAGTATTTTGTTACGTTTAGATGGCTCTTCTATTTTTACAACTCGTCTGTATTTTTAATGTGTTTGAAAGCATCTTTTTTCCCTGGAACGCCATGATGGCGACTTGATTGTAGCGTCTTTGAAACTGCCATGCCCGTAAAGCCGGCTTACAGAATATGGTTGTTTTGGTTCTTGGCCCCCACAGAAGTTGCGGATTGTTGTAGCCCGGGCAGTTCTGTTGAGGATTAGTTTTTCGCGCCTAGTTGGCTGATTTTATATGCTCTTCACCTGTCATTCAGCGGTACGTGGCCCAAATTCATCTGGGCAACCAGTCCTGGGCCCCTGAATGTCATAGGCTCAGTATTGGCCGTGAAACGCCATCCCCGCGACCGAAGCGTCGCCATTTGCCTGGTTCGAGCTGCTATCACCTGCATTTCAACCTTCGGATGTGTGGCTTCCGCTTATCTGGATTATCACATAGCGTGAAGAAGAGTCTCAAAAGAAGCTAAGATCAGGTTTTGTTTTCTTTTCTTTTAAGTGAAATTATACAAGATGCGATCAGTGAACCAGTGTTAGACGCTCACCCGATTGCTACCAATTCTGACGTCGGCTGCTATTCTACAGTTCGCTTCACGAACTGCGTACCTGAATAACTGATTTCTAAACCACGGTGTCTAGATTGCGACCGCATTTAATTTGAAACTGTTGTGGATCATGTTTGTACCTTTGTTAGGACTGTTGTGTAAGCCTTTTATTTAAAATTTATACTACTGATTAACTTTAGACGGGCGAATAATTATTTCAAATTCGCAATTTACTCGCAATTTGTACTATTAATTATGTGATATTTGTACTGAATTCTACCGAATTAGACACTATTATACCGCGATATTAGCTGTTCTTTGAGGAAATGATGACTGGATACATGTGTCGTTAATTGGTAAAAATTCGTTGGCGCCCTTTTGGCTTTTAATCATGTGTTAGTACTTAAAGAGCTGCAAGCTGTCTTGCTGACTAACCAGCCGGTAACTGTATTCAAGTAGTCGTAAAGTTTGCTTTGTTTTGAGAGAATTAGCTGACGAATCGATTTTACTCTAATTTGGGAAATTGTTGCTGTAGCATAAAACTAAAAATTGTACCGGTTCAGAGCATTACAATGTTTAAATTATCGAGTCATGTTCAACTCAATAAAATAATTCAACATCAATATACTACAGTCTTTATACAATTTCTTTATAATTATTATATCTGAAGTTTCGACCTAGTTTCTGCGATCTTTTCTTTTGGACTAAACGGAGTATTAAAACATTGACAATTTAAAAAAAACAGAAGAATATGTGAATTTGCAGCAAAATTTTGTCATGTCAAGAAAATGGGGCAACATAGCACACGGCAATGCAAACGGTCATTATTTTGACAAACATATTTCCTGGCGGTTAATTTCACAGCTTGATCGGCCAGTTCTTCTGACTTTAAGTGCTCGACAGTCCACATGTTCCTCAAAGCCAAGGCTAACCAACATCATCCAACTGCACTCCGAGAATTTCAAAATGCAATTTGAGTTGCAACTGAAGACATTGGGCTTAATTCATTGCGGAGAATAATAGTCAACTTCATGTCACGTCCATCTACATTCTACATCTAGCTACGGTTTGATGCGTCTGACAAGTTAGCATCAGTAGTAGTTAAGTTCTGTTCTGCGCGGTTTTGGTATAATCATGCAAGTCTTGAGGGTTGTTGCTGTAGGGATAATGAAATAAGTGGAATTTACTTTGATGAAAATGATCAAGTTGTAGTAAAGGTATTGCTGAGGAACATATTGTTATGGTTTCTGCGCCAGGAAAGAAGTATTTGGTGTTCGTGTAAAAGCTCTCGACAACTGTGAAAATATACCTGTCTCACATTGCGTGCATTTAATTATAGATCAAGATCACAAATATATTTACGAGATGTGTTTTGTAATTCCAGAGGGCACAGTATCCTTCAATTTGGCTCATTAACAGTCAGAGAAGATTGCTCATTCAAGATTGTTAACAACAGCAAATATGTATAATGTTCAGATTATATGCAGCACAACTAAGAAACCTTTCGATAAGCTGTTGTTCGAGCACGGTACGTTATTATTTAGGTAGTTCCAAATTAAAACTAAAACTCCGTGTAAGTATGGTGAAAACACATTTAATGATGTGATTACCAAATGAAGTAAGGACAATACTACATTTTGTTAATGGACGTAATGCGTATTTTTGCCACCGAGAGACCACTTTATTAGAGATGTTAGCTGATGTCCGAAAGCTTGTTCACGAATTGGGCTTTAGATGAATATTGAGATGCAGATTTCAAGGTAATAACAGTCCAGGAATGCGACAGTTTCAAGCACCTAACTTGAACTTCTACGCTGAGGAGTATGTCAACTTGACTATTGGAATTCTGTCACAATAACTGAACCCCCACTAATGAGAGAAATATCTAATGAGACCTTGCAGGTGATAATTTTGGATATATCCCAGAAAATGTATATATGAAAATATCCCTGTCATACTCAAGTGATAGAAAGATTGTATCAAATTGATGACAAAAGCGTCAGCTTTGGTTATTACGAGATGCAAGAATTACATCACGACAAAGTGTTCCACGTTTTGCAACAAAATTACAATTTCTTGAAACCGAATTTTTTAATTTTGAAAATATTTAATTTAATTCCTTTTATTCATTTTATAACCTATAAAACTTGATTTTAAGTATTCAAAATATTACAAGTAATATTATTACTACGACGAAAATAATTTTTTGTTCCCTTTTATTTCGGTATGGGAACCTTAAAATATTTTTCCGTGACTATAAATTTTGTGAGAACATTCAAAGAACCTAAATGAAAATTTTTGTAATATAAAAGACAAAGACAAATTTTTCCCACACATCCATTTCGGCCTAGAGTGTACAACGTTCAAAATTTTAATGGTGTAAACTTATAAAATGTAATTCTCAAAAGATCATTTAAATTAACAAAATGAAACTGAGTGCGAACTACCACAGACGAGGATTACCACCGACTTGGATTACTATCGGTGTGGGTTTACTTGACACTTTTATAACCTAAAATATTGACTTGTGATGCAAGCGTGTTATGTAATCTTTCCTTCTGCGTGTACAGAGTGCATACTGCATAAAATATCATATATCATACATACATACTTAGACGGCAAAAGCAAAAGACGGGAATCTCCAGCGCAGTCTGGCTGGACCTTTCAATATAATGATACGCCTGCTTCAAAACCATCGGTACTGATTATTACACAGTTTTTTATTTCATTAACTTAAAGTTGACATTTTGTAGTTGCTAACTAATATTCTTATTGCAGCTGTATATAACTCAGTAGTAAAAATATTTCCTTTGAATAATGAACAGGTTTAAAACAGTATTCATCGACGAAAATGACTAAAGAATTGAGAAATATATTCTAAATATTTCCAAGACAAACATGTCGCACTAAACGTGTATGCAAGAAGCAGTTTCGGCACCTAAAATATTTTTTACCTTTTCAATATAGACTAATGGCTATAATAAGTTTCACAACCTGTAAAGGGCTTTACTCAGACCTAAAATTATTGAAAATATCAGAGAAAAACAAGTCTTCAAAATTGTGTACAAATAGCTAAAAATAGCGTAACGTTGCTAATAAAATTGGAACATTAAAGAGAACACGTAGTAACGAACGTTACATCAATTTGTAATTAAAAAAAGATGCAGCCAATTGAATTCGAACTCGCGCGCTACCAGGCTAAATCCGATCGCCATTTTTAGTCAGACGCGAGGTCAGATGTTTACAACACGCTGTCATGCAGGCGCATTTATTACGTTCGCTTAAGGCTGCACTATAAAGGACGCACTGACTTTACGGTGTTCACTCTGTACTTTTTTGGTCCCAGTTTCGGCAAGAGTAAAAAATTAACTACGTGAAAGATATTATTTTTATCTATTCCGAAGTTGAAGCAGAAATTACATTTTATTTTATCTTCGTTAAACAAATAATTTTTGAGCTATACCGTCTTATGAAAGGCGGTGAGGGAAGTAAAATTTAAAAACTAAAAAAGTTTGTTTATTTGGTCCGTCTTTTGTCGAAAATTAATAATTAAATCCATGTTTAAAAAAAATCTTTATTACCTTTCATGGCAAATCTGTGAGATTGCACGTTGTAGGATTTATTAAAATTGCTAGTTCTTATATTACATGTACCACTGTTATTACAAGCTCCTTCGTGGAGCAATTGTTAATATTTCTTATGCTCAAAGGCTAATATGTTTGAGGACACAAAAAGAGTTTTTCTTGTATACTATGTACTATTGACCTTCAATTGCGATATTTAAAGATTAGTTGGGTTTCCATCATAATTATGTTAATTATAGTACATTTAAAAAACGGCACTAGCATGTTCCTAATCTTGGCACGTGTATGTAATGACTACTAGAACGACAAATGCCAATTATTATTAGTTTCCTTGATACTACTAATACATTAGTATTCAATATATTAGGTGAATAGTAACTTCACAAAAAGGTTACCGAAATCAAACTAGATATTTTGGAGACGCACACCTAAAAGTAACCAAGGGCTAATTATTCTAGATATCATCCAAACAGTTGGAGCTCCATCTGCCGCTTCTTCTCCAACTGTCTACATAAGAAACCACGGTCTTAGTAAATAAACCAGGCTAGATAACAAACCCTGTGTATTACGTAAATGGACTAAACCAGTAGAGCAAACTATTGGAACAAGTAAACTTCCGCAATTACAATCTTGCTTTGCACTTTCTTTTACGACGTCCATGGTGCAATTTTGTAAATCAACCTGATTTTCAGCATATAAACCAGTAATTCGTACAGGTTGACCATGTGATTTATTAAGGTTTGATTAAAAAAAGGCGGCTTTGGTTTGAAATTCGCTATTGCACTGGTTAAGAACGGGTCACACGTTTTTCTCATCCACCATATTTAGAATAAATAAATTGATTAATAAGAATATTACAAAGAGTTGTTACACATGGAAAACAATTGACTAAAATAATTATCACAAGTTAAATCGATTTGAGTTTTATTTTCAAATTATATGTAATGTAAAAAATAGGCTACTTAACCACAATTAAATATTTTATCCGTTTAAATCGACTTGTTAAAACAATACAATGCCAATTTAAGCTAGCGTAGTGATCGAAAATTATAGATGTGCTTAAGAAGCAGTTAGTTACTAATTTGCTCTAACAGCCGCATTCTGCTACAAGCCCCGAGATTACGTAATTATGTAATTAATTATTAAGTCTACACCCCACGCCAGCATCAGCACGAGCTTTAGCAAATTTAACACTCCCTCGAGAATTCAGTCTTGTAACGATACCCACGCTTTACACTTTGAGATTTGCAACACTTCTCAAACTACTTTTGTTCGCACCCAAACTGACAGTGATATAAAAAATAAGCAAACTTGCAAACGGTAAAAAATATTAAGCAGCCAATCCTACCGGAAGTTCTGCGCGCCAATAAAAACTGATTGCCAGCTCATTTGTTTATATAAATGGTCTATAGTTCAGCAATCGCTACTTGAACTTTCAACATTGGTAATTGCTCCTTTACTGCTGCATCTGTTGCTACAAAATTAATTATTAGGAAGCCTGTGCTCGGCAAGAGAATTTTTAATAAGTTTGGCGAAACCAGCGGAGCGCGAAAAGAAAGTTATGAATTTGTTACCGTTGGCGGAAATCAAGCCATCTTTCTGCCATTTAATTAAGAGCAGGAATACTGCAGTAGCAGCAGAGGATAATTTTCCATTCTGTCTACACAATAGTTACAAAATTGTGAAATAACGATACCGTTACTAATTTACCGTCTTAATTAATAAGACAAGTGCTTTACAATTACTTTTAATAATATTGCATTATACAAATTCAATAGTTTCTGTTTTACAATAATATTAATTATAGTAATGACAATTTCATGTAAAAGTAGGCCATATTATGCAACCTGATTTTGATTGTTTAAAAACTATAAATCGACACGGAAAAACGGCGAATAACCTAAGCAAATACAATTTAATATTATGAATTAAACTAGACCCTCTGGACGTATAAGTTGGGTATGCGCCCAGCTTAGCAACCAGGTGGACACAGGTTCGAATCTGGCCGTAGGCGCGATTTTTCTCTGACTAGCGCAGCGCAGCGATTGATACTTAAGTTAATTTTAAGTGAGATTTTAGGGTTGTTTGTGAATGCGTTGTGTATTTGGATGAATAGAAGTGTAACGTAAGCCGAATGTGACCCATTACTTCCTTTGCACTTCCCACATTAAATGAAATCATATAAAATAAAACGTTGACTAAGAGTCGAAGTACGACGCATAAACTAGTTATTGTATTTATTTGAAAAAATATTAGTTTCAAATTCCAAATGAGAGTAGTGCTGGTACATCATTAACGTCAAAAACTAAAAAATCAATGCTAAATATCGCACTAATATTCAAACCACCAATAGAGTGAGACTATCTTAAGTTTTATGGAGATAATTGAATGCAGGTGATAATTTTGCACTAGTACAAAATTTCTGCGCTAATTTGAAACACTTGAACGTTACAAAATCTTAGTTTATTGTGAAAGAGTACACAAGGCAATATTCTTGCCGAATCGCTCGCTAATTGCTCATGCTTTTTGCAAAAACATTCCTGGGATGAAAAAAATTATCGGTAATATTAAGCGCTTGGGATAGTACAATTATTGAGAGTAGACTGAACTACAACAATTACCATCTAAAATTACCTAAATTAGCTGTATATTGCAAGGTATTATTTATTTTATTTAAAACCCTATAAAGATATATAGTGTAAGCATACAAACCTGAAAATACGGATACGTCCACGACGTATTCGGCTAAAACACACACGGGTATAGCGGATATGGGGATGCTAGATCTACTGATCCCAACAACATTTTATGAAGATACTACTATAAGATTATATGTTTTTGACTAATTATAGTAACAAATAATTTTTAAACGTAAGGTACAGTGGTTAGCTGTTTTTTTTTTCGGCCAATAAAAAACTGATTTTCTGAAAGAAAAATAACTTAAGATGTACATAAGAGGCAAATTAATTCGCTTATAAGAGACAGGAATATAATGTATTGTACGGGGATGTTTGATTTAATGATCAGAATTGAACTCGACGCATTAATTATATCGTTCAAAAATGTCACAATTAGTTTTAGAGACTCGAAAAACGACAAGGTTAAGAAATCCACGTTTCGTCAATTGTTTTTGAGCAGTCATAAAACTGATTACGTAGGGAAAAATTATTTAAAATGTAAGTTCGGTTATAATAGACAGTGTACAGTAGATACCCAGTTGCTTGACTACTGATACTAATCGAAATCCATACAACACAGTTTTATAAATTTATTACGAGTTCGGTTGTAACATATCATGTCCGAGTATGTCAATTAGAATTTCAACAACACAGCAAAGTAGAAACCCCACGTGTGGTGAGTTGTTTTCTCGAGTAGCTGCAGAACCGATTTTCTATGAAATAATCATTTACAATTTTTGTTAAAACTGACAGTGATACAATGCACATTGGTTACTTGATCTGCTGGTACTATACATATAGTAGTTCTACAAGCCTTGGGTAACCGTACATAGTTTGGAAGTGTCAGAGCTTTTGAGATTCGAAAAACAGCAAAAGGACTAGATATGGAAAATCGCGAATTTTGTAAAAACTGCGTCGTTTCTTCAGGTTGCAAATTATGCAAATGTAAAATATGCCATGTAAGCTTGAAACCATCAACATACTCAAAAACACCAAATACCATTTAAAATAATTAAAACACACCCTCAACATCCGAATGGGGGAAGTAATATCCTTGAACTTCAGTTGTTACTTAATTAAGCAACAAGAATATCAACATGATCTGTTAACAATCCTGCCAGAAACAGAAGACAACTTGCAAATACAGATTGATCGATTTTATCAGAGAGCTGAACAATACATGATCATCTCGATAGAAAAGACTTTCTCTAAAGACCCAGTTCGCGGGTCGTGGAAAGTAAAGCTATCCAGCAAGAAGGTAAGTTCAAGTACTTCGGGGCACCTACCTATATCAACCAGCTACAATCCTAAAATCAAAACTCAACAAAGCTGCATCCTACGAGATATTGCCTGAAACAACAAATACATCCGCATAGACAGCAAGATAAAAACATATAATCTTGTGAAGCTCATACTCCCATATGGAAATACGGGAGTGTAGCAGCAATGAAAACACTAACAACCACAGCAGGGAAAACACTAGGATGAGACCATGATATAAGACAAAAATGTGGCGTTAGTCAGGTTGGGACGACAGAAAAGATACTGGTATGAACACATTAAAAGAAGGGATACTAACAGACTCAAGAATATTGAGGATATGAGGCCTTCATAATAGTACAGGCCATCGCGGCCTAAGAAAAAGTTATATATTTATTATGCTTTCGGCTGCAACACATTGTTAAAGTGTCTCGGTTGCAACACATTGTTAAAGTGTCCAATAAGGATTTTAAAGGTACGGAAAAAATAAAACTTGCAGGCATTGTAGCGAGCACAAATGCACAGTGGCAATAAATAACCTCAGCAAAACGGGCCAAAGAATGAAGCGGACATATCTTGGACCAGCAACTTCCGACGAATAGAAAACCGTGATATGCCAACAGAAGGTTCGCTTAAAATCGACTGAGGGCGCTAGTGACTGACAAGCTCTGAAAACGCAATGTTAGCACACGCGGAAATTAACGCAACGATTAAAAACGCCTTGCCGATGTCGAACGTGCGCTGCAAGAAATTCCAGCTCACCATCCGGAATACTACCTAAAGGGGGCCGAAATCAAAAACCTTCCAAGATGACGACTTCATTGGAACGTCATAAATCCCTTCGCTGACGCAAAACCCTCGATAACAGAATGGCCGTTCGAGCATGCATACAGGGGATTTCAACCTATACATGCAGATGAGTCGGGGGGGGGGGGGGGCATAAATCCTCCGCTGATGCAATAAAACACAAGTAAATATAATCACGATTGTGGCAAGAAGCGGAGACATTTTTATGTGGTTGTCCAGCTAGCTTTAACTCGATGCCCGATACTTATTTGTGCATAGATTTGTACGAAGCCGGACAACTCGGCGCCGCCAACTCGGCGCCGCCACTTCGGCGCCGCCATCTCGGCGCGGGCCAGCTCGGCGGCGGGACAACTCGGCGCGGAGCCATCTCGGCGCCAGCCAACTCGGCGCGAGGCCATCTCGGCGCCGAATTTAAATTCGCAAACTAAAGTGATCGCCAAAAAGCTGGCATCAAATGAAAAAAAATTGTTAGAATTTCTTGGAAAATCAAACACTGAGGACCAGAGGTGGTTGCAAAGTGATTACAAATGAGCCAAACAAAAGATGTCACATGACTTCCGTTATCAGTAAAATTTTACGTTTTTTTTAAATAATTACGAAGCATGCATTTACTAGTCAAGATAGAGACACATTTTACGAAAAAAAGTTTTCTGGCCTTAAGATTGTTCAGTCAGCTAAAACTACCACACAATAAAAAATCTCATTGAAATCTTGCTTAAATTCCGAAAAATACCACTTTTTGGAATTACACATAAAGTGCTTTATATATGACAAATATTTCTTTAATGTTTATTTTCCAAATTAAATAATTTTATTTTTAACAATTTTTTTTATTATGAAATAAAAAACTTTTTGAAAAATATTTGTTTTTCCATAGTCGTCTTTGTTAAAAGTAATATTCTTTGATATGGGACCTAAACATAAAAGATAATTTAGCCCGTATTAGATATATTGGGTGATTTTTACTTAGTTAAAAATGGCGTTCTTCGAAGTTGTGTAAATCCAAAAAGTACAATTTTTCGGAAATTAAGCAAGATTTTCATACGATTTTTATTATGTGTTAGTTTTAGCTAACTCAACAATGTCAAGGCCAGAACACAACTTTGTTTCGTAAATGTTGTCCCTATCTTGGGTAGTAAATGCATTTTTTCGTAATTATTTTAAAAAAATGTAAAATTTTACTGATAACGGAAGTCATGTGACAACTTTTGTTTGGCCCATTTGTAATTACTTTGCAATTACCTCTGGTCGTTAGTGTTTGATTTTCCAAGAAATTCTAACAATTTTTTTTCATTTGATGCCAGCTTTTTGGCGATCACTTTAGTTTGCGAATTTAAATTCGGCGCCGAGATGGCCTCGCGCCGAGTTGGCTGGCGCCGAGATGGCTCCGCGCCGAGTTGTCCCGGCGCCGAGCTGGCTCGCGCCGAGATGGCGGCGCCGAAGTGGCGGCGCCGAGTTGGCGGCGCCGAGTTGGCGGCGCCGAGTTGTCCTAGACCCAGATTTGTATATGTGGAAAGTAATTAATGTGTTGTTGATATCCACAAACATTTGACGTTAAATGACAGTGAAATAATGCATACTGCATTTACGATAGTTTTGTCATGAAGCAATCTATTTAAATCTGACAGTTTTGTCTTCGTAATTACGGATTTGCTGAAACTGTAGTTGAGGTAATATTTAGGTTATTTTTAATCACGTGAAACCTTGTCTGTGTTGGTTTGGATTTTTTTTATTAGACAATAAAAAAGGGAAAAAGCTTTCTTGATGGCAAAAAGATCGTAACTAAAGTAAATTCGATTGTTTGATCTACTGATACGAAGAGAATTCCACACGCGTATTACGCGTGTACTGTAAGAGTCATGACAGCAACAAATCAGAATGTAAAATGAAATTGAAATGGAAAATTATAATTTAAGCATATGCCTGGTTATGAATAAATCACGTTTCCTTATTTGCTACACAATGCCCATACCCTTTCAATTAAAAATATTTTCCTGTTTAAAACATCTAATGTGTAATTTTAAAGTACCCATCAGTAAGTGCAAGTATATCTAATTTAATCTATAACACTTACTGATTACGATCATGAAAAAAGTGACTGTAAGTAGTAGACATTGACAAACTAACCTCAATTTAAAATTAATTGTGAGCAACATTCCCTTTTAGCGCTGTGAAACTAAAGGTGATCTTAAATAATCTTTTTAACTATAGTTATACAGTTTTACTGGTAAGCTTTCATTCTTAGTGTTTGTTTTATGAGTTTATTAACTTAAAAATTAATAGTAGTACAAGTAAAAGGCAATCTTTACCCTCGTTGTCAAAACTTGCTTATTTTCTCGTTAGTGCTATGTGCGCCAAAAGCTTGCCCTTTATTAAGCATTCCATAATTAGTGGGTCAGTAGTCTGTAGTTTTGAATTCAATTGTCATTATTCTGGCCTGTTTATGCCGTGTCACACATCCTTAATTGTCGAAATTCCAAGGAGGCCGTTAGTCCGCTCTGCTTCAGACCAAAGTCCAAGCTGGACATGGGAATTAGTCGAGGGATGCATTGCATTGGCCCAAAAACTGTTGGCCACTCAATTAAATTAGCTGAATTAATTACACATGAACCGGGCGCGGCTAACGCACATCAATTTGCTAATAGTCGTCGAATTCAATTATTTTCAGCAATTCGACTTCAGCCTGATGCCACGGAAGAAATTGTTACAGATTTTTATCCGATCGTGTAACGGAGTAATTCTGCGACTCAAGAGCATCTATAACTACGATTACCTTGTGCTACTTTAATTAAATTCCATAGATAGGCTCTTGTTTACTAATAGTTGCCTTTTGCACGTCAGCGTTTCGCACGACGACCTGGTTGTCAGTCTAGAGGAAGCTCCGCAGACTTCGCCGAGGTGCTAATGTTGCATAATTTCTACTATTTGTTTAAATCTGCTATTAGCATTGTTAGCGACTTCCGCCATAATTCAAGTCCTCGGTACGGCAATTGCTGGTAGGAGCCCACCGAAGGCTTCAGGAAGCAATTGAACATAATCATTTGTAGGATTTTCTGCTGTCCAATGACACACGACGATTTTTGTTAGGTTTCTAATCTTGTCAATGTCAATCAAGTTTATCATTGATAGGTTTATTCTCATCTTTTTCACATAAATTTTCTCTTTCCATACGCAGGGAAAACAAAAAGTGTCATTCAATCACATGAGGGCAGATTTTTTTTTAAATTCTTACTACAAAAATGGGTTTCTTGAAGCAGCAACAACTGGATTAAATATGAACAAAACTGGAGAAATCCTCAGGCGATTTTTGTGTAGTTTTTACACGCTACTACAGGTGGCGCGAGGTGTCATTTCAGTGTCGAACGCGTATGATTTCTCAGAGCTGTGACAATGTGCGCGAAGACGGAAGAAACTTTCATGGGTTTCAGTAACTACGGTAACTAGGACATATATGAGACAATATGCTGTAGTACAATAAACAATTGTAACTAAAAATAATTAGTAATTTTAAAATATGTAAGCAGGCTTTAAACATATGTCAAATACATTTTATGTTCAACTATTCCGTAAACACGAAATTATATCTAATATTATTTAGCATCCATAAAATGCCACTTTAAAGTACATACCTACAGTTCAGTAAAACGGCAGCCTGTTTATGTCAATAAATAAATATTGTCGTTTTATTCAAATCAGGAAAGGAGATTACAATTCCAGAAAAATCCGCAAATAACAAGGAGGAACCCAACCTTAATACCTTACGGTAATATAGTATGATTAAAAAGTATGTATGTGAATCGTGGTTGCTATGGAATTTAAGTTAACTATGAGATTATTTATTCCTATTATTTTTATGTGATAGACACATGTCATAATTCTAATAAAAGTACAGTCACAGAAAAAAAAATTAAACGAGAAAGAGGTTGAATACATAAATAAGTTAACTTGCCGTTTTGTGCTATTAACAAGTTTCCTTGCAAGATCGAGCGTCACAGAGCAGCAGGTTTTTACTGGAGTTTTAAAAATACTTTTGAAATATGTCAAGTAAATATCAATGGTATAAAAAAATTATAGAACTAAATAATTTCATAGATGCACCTTAAATTCCAAAACAACCGCGATGTAAAGACTTTTTGGTCCCGGGTGGTGTAACTTGAACAAGCGTCCACGTTCGATCAGCAGAGTTAAGTAACGCTCTTTCTGGTCAGAACTTGGATGGGAGTTCCACGGCTGCATCTCTCGGCGCCTCGTGATACGGCTGTCACGAAAATAGTTGGTCCCGGCGGTCATAACAACATCATGGGAGTCGTTAGTGGGGTTGGAAGTCCCCATAAATGCACAGCGACCTATAATTGGCCTAACGGCTGTTGGCTGTGTGCGATATAAATAAATATATAAATAAATACTATAATTATTCTTGATATTGATAACGCTATTAACCTTAGAAAAAGCGCACTTCAAAACTATCAATTTTTTCAATGGCAGTTTGAATTGTCGAATGTGCCTAATATGAATGTTATTGTAGGTAAAAGAAAATTTTCTGCAGTTCAGTCGAACATAAAGTTTTGTATGACAACTCGTACATAATCAGACTTTTTATTATACTCGTCCTATGTATCGGCCTCGTTCGCTACGCTTGCTCTGCCTCAAAATAAACTCAAGGAATGCAATAAGTAATATGTACGCCCTTTTCGCAAAACGGGAATACAATATTTGCATGCAGATTATTTATTCATTGCCATACATAACAATAGAAAATATTTCTGACAGTCAAAAAATTTAATATGTATTTCGAGTGTTTATATTTAAAAAAAAAACGCAATAAAATACGTAATTTATGCAAACAAATCATACTAATGCACTAAAAATTAGATTTTATTCTGGTGACAGTAAAAACATGTAAATATTTTTAATTGAAGGTTTATACATATTTAATTTATATTTCAAAACCATTTTAAGTACATACCGGGTGAGTTTTTTAAAGTGTTACAAGGCAATATCTCGAGAACGGTTTTAAATGTTTTCATAAAATTTTGGTCAGGTAATAGGGATCTGGGGGGACATATTAAAACATATTTTTTGCATTTTACCCCTCTCTCTGTTTTGAGGGGTGGGGGGTAACTTTAGAATTTTAAATGAGATGATGTGTTTTTGTTTCTAAAATTCGAAACTACGTGAGAAACTACATATGTGTACAAAACATTTTTGGATTTGCTGTTTCAGTTACGGAATTATGATTAACTAAATTTTGATTAAATTTATAAAATAAATAAATTTTATGAATAATTCAAGTTCACTTATTTCAAAATGTACTATTACAATTTATATAAAAACGCATAGTAATACGTTCAATAAAAAAAATTACACAATTAACAGATACGTGTAATTATAAACCAGCTCCTTTAGTCCTATAGACTTAATTATTGCATTCTTTCATTTAAACATTCACAACTTTTTATTTATCAAAAATCCTACTGAAATTTCTTGGAAATATTCAGGGACGAGTATTAACTTGTCCTTTATATGTCGCCGAGATTCATTCAACTGCCAGGCTTATCCCTACTGAAACATTTCCTTCTCCTCGGCATATTAAAAGCAAGATAAAACGCTTAATTCCTCCGCTTAAATAAAGCCCCGTGTCATTAAGCTCAGCTTCAGGGAACGGTTAAGCCGAAATCCTGGAGCTTTTAAAGCAGATAAGACGAGCAACATTAATATTGGGTGAGGATTCAGGATTAGAGTGTAATTAAATAAATCCTGAAAACGAAAGTTCATGAGCCTAACCAAATGAATGAACTGCCTTGGAGCGTTTGGGGCGATTAATTATAATTTCAGGAGACCACGAAAGCTATACTTATATCCCAACTAGTAAGAAGCATGAGGTTTTACTATATAGACAGGGCAATCTGTTCACTATTATAACAAGTACGCCCACTTGTCATGACAGGTATTCCGTTATAACTAGTTCCCAGCCAGTATGAGCTTTTTACAGAAAACCTGAATGATCTCCTAAGAGAAACATGAAGTACCGTAAACTATTTCCTATATGTGGATGCTGGATTTTAAATATATTGTATTACATATGTACTTGAAAATTGAATTAAAAATATTCGAACCTGTCCTTAATTAAATTTAGTCGGGCTGAAAAGGTGGGGAAACATAATTAACGTCGGTTTCTGTTGGTGCATTTTCAAACTTCTTAATCATATTTATCTAGAAGATACCTCGAAAGATAATCTGAATCAGAGCTGAAAGTTGCACATGTTTAATTTTTGTTTATTTAAATCTCCCAGGGGCATGGCTTCACTTATGATTTAAATGATTAAAAAAAAAATTTGATTTTTATCTGATTACAAATGTTTTTTAACCGATTCTTGTTTAGAACATTCACTAAAGAAACCACTTAATTTAACAAATAAAGTAAGAAATACGTACACTGAAAATATGTATTTAAATCGTTCTGTCATAGCTACCCATGGCTAACGTTATGACGTATGACAGAACGATTTAAATATTTTTAGTATGGCTTTTTCCCCTTTTTGCTCCTGTACAAGTCCTGCAATAGTCATCTAATTTTATTTTATATTAAAAAATGGAATAAAAGATGTGTACAAAATTTTTTATTCCACTTATTAATCTGCAACAAAATGACTGAGTTACTATTAATTCGTAAAATGATAGAAAATAAAATAAAAAATGGAAATATGTTCTACAATGTACCCTCAAAATATTGAAATCTTACGAAATTACTTGAAAATTGTTTGAGAAAATTATTTTGAAAACGATTTACTACAGAAAAATCATTTTATCTGACAATATTGAAATCGTTCCTAACTTGAAAAATGAGTTTGTATTTAAATCATTCTCATCTCAGAAAAGTATCTGATATTTTAAGTTTAAATACGTTTAAAAACAATTTGTTGCAGCTCTGATCTGAAGCCGATGCTAGTGAAAACCCAAGTTTTACAATCAATAATTTCTCAATCGCTAAGCAATGAAGCAAGCTACAATATTGCCAGTAACCAATCCCTCTAGAGAAATCCGGAGCAATTGCCAATTTTCGCGGCTTTCTAAGCCAGACTTTTGATTAAATGAAGCATTGTAAATGTTGGAAAAGCATTCAGTGGGCAGGCACAGTGGTGCATTCCTAGGAGACTGTAATAAAAAATTGTAGCAGGATTGGCACTACAATTTTTAATTTGGTATTTTTGAAATGTTCAAATAATCAATCAAAAACATTCAGTTTGAAATGTGCCTGCTTTAAAAATGGACCTAAAGCTTAGTTCCGATCAGTTTTATTGGTATCTATGGTAACGATATTAAACAAAGTTTTTATTAAAAAAAAAATCCACACTTCGTTTTTTTATATTGGTTGATGCAAAACTACCGTTATAAAGAGCTCACTTATTTACAATTACTTTCAACTTCATATACATATTTTGATTATATAACTTCCATTTAAATGCATTTCAATTACAAATAAGGAAAATGTGAAACGCTCGAGAAATTTATTTCAGTTCATAAAAGTTGGCTGGCAATATTAAACCACTTTTAAGATTATGCATTCGCCATGTTCAGATATTATCGTTATAGATAGGTAAACTGGTGTTATGTAATACTTCGTTAGCAAAATAAAACATAAATTCCTTTTTAACTTGGAAATTTGATTATAGTTTCGTATCTTACTCAGTATATATGAGAATGGGCCAGGAGAGAATAATTTTCTTCAGACTTTTAGAAGCTTTGCAAACATATCTGCAACTACAAAACGCCACAAATTATGAAGATAAAGTGACCAGTGAATTTTTGGCACTGACATTCGTGGTATAGTTTTAAATTCGCACGTTGTATAATTTTCTAATTTCCGAAAATGTATTTCCTTTGCATCAACAACAATTTCAACCAGAGTTAAGTTACATGCTTGATTATTTTCATTTAGGAATAATACAAGTGCTCTGAGTTTTGCCGATAATATTTATCATTCTGAATAAGAGTTGCTGCTGTGATGAAAATAATCACGCTTTGCTTTGCGCTCGCCTTAATTTCCAAAAACGACAGTAACGAGTAATGAATGAATGAAAAATATTGAAGCAAAACCCACAACAAGAGTTGTATTCAGAGGACAATTCAATGAAACAAAAATGCCAGTTTAACGTTTATCTGCAATATTCTAGCAGAAATGGCATTTGATTGGTCACTTTGAATTGAATTGCCCGTGAAAATATATTTCTTATAATATTTATGTTAATTTTCAAATATGTGACACGCCATTGCTATTATCAGATTGAGTGTTAAGTGGGTTGCCTATACTATAGTTGATTCCATTTATACAGGGTGTTTAATAAATACGTTCGGATATTTTACCCACTTTGATGTATAAGTGGGTAAAATATCCGAACGTATTTATTAAACTCCCTGTATAAACGGAATCAACAAACAAAAAAGTCTTAATAAACATGGGTCTGGAAACCCTTCGTTTCCCAGATAGTGTTAAAATTTCAACAACAAAAAAACTATCCCGGCCGCTCCTGGAATAAATAATTTAAATCTAAGTACGCCAAAACATGATTCTTAATAGCATCAATAAACCTTTAAGAGTTTCACTAAAATCGGCTGATGGGTTTTTGAGATACTGAAGCATTTTCGTTTTTGTATTAACATGTCCAGAGACGTGAAAAAATATGAGCTTTATTTTTTCTTGAAAACGAAGCGATACGAAAACAAAACAAGAGACAAAAAAATGCATTTTTAGTTGTTTTATTAAAAAATATATGAAAATTGCAAAAAATTTGTTGGGAGTTATTTTTTTGTGAAAAAACCTAACCGACATGCCCCATGGGAACGCATCTGGAAGTACTGAATCAACTGTAATAGGTCCAAAAGATACCTCATAAAATTAGAAACAAACTATAAAAATTTCATTAAAATCGCCCAAAGCGTTTTTTAGATAACAATAAAAACGGATTTCAAAAAAACTTTGAACACCCTGCATCTCGAAAATGAAGCGTTTCTGGACCCATGTTTATTAGGACTTCTTTGTTTGTATTAATGATATCTATAAGTGGGTAAAATATCCGAACGTATTTTTTAAACACCCTGTATAGGATTTGCAGTAGGTCGCGATTTAACCAATATTTAATAGTTAACACCTATAGATCGTTCCATACTTAAAATTCAGTACGAACATATAAGGAGTTTTCTGCGCAACGTTGCCACTTCCCGACAGCGACCGGCAATCTAAGTTTACCTGCTGACAAAAGGATGCGGATTAAAATTATAGTTATCAAAATGTCACAATGACTTTATTGAAATTTTTCACAGGTTAGAGCTGTTGAAACGAGAAGTATATCTTGCAATTTTGTTTTACAAACAAAGCAATTTGTCATTTATTTAGCAAATATATAACTATTGCCACTTGCTAATTAACAAGCAAATAAAATGCCACGAGGTTTGGTGCTATATGAACAGGTAGGAGAATATACAGGGTATTTCCTAAGTACGTGTAGAAAATTGATTTGCATGTTACTGGGCTTATTTTAAGACAAATAGCTCTTCCCCACGTGGATTCGCAAATTCTTCGTTTTCAAAATACAGAGTGCTGAAGTTAAGAGAAAAACATCGCAAATTTTGTTAATTTTTGAAAACGTGTTGGGATATTAATTACAAATTTGGTGTGTGTACAACTGTACATGCAGCGCCACGGACAATTTCTTGTGTTGGTAAAGCATCCTTCAATTCACCAATGGCTGCATATACGTCTTTACACGATTGAATATGAAAAAGAATACGTCACGGTTTTTTTCAATTTTGATAAGTTTTTTGGATTCCTTGTTTAAAACTCGACAAAAATGCCTCTCGAGTTTCTTGTTTGTTAAAATGAGCATTTTTGTATTTATTAGTTAGGCGTTTGCGTAGGTTTCTATAAGACACAATTGAAAATATTCGCGTTTCACAAGGAACAAATTACATATGGAAAATGTATTCAAATTGCGAATTAACAACTAAAATAATATTTTAAATTGATAGAAGCATAGTTGGTAAACAAGCAGGCATTTATTGACCGGAACTTTTTGACTTAAAATAAGCCCAAGAACATGCTAGTAAATTTTCTACTTAGGAAACGCCCTGTACAGAAGGTAAGAGCAAAACAGAAATATGTATGTATGGCAATGGCCGATATTTTTTCAGTACGTCTTTGAATTTAAAAATAAAACTGCATTTTAATAGATATTTGTCTTTAGTAAAGTATTTAAAATCTTTAAAAAAATAATTAAAATAACAAAAACACGAGAAAATATTTGATAAGTTTTTAAAGACATTCAAAAATGATCTAAATGTACTTCTACGCTATATAGAATCCATGGGTTATGGGTACAAAACTGTTAATAAAAGAAAAATCTCAATTCACATACGTACCTACAGCTAAAGTTGCATTTTTACGCAAATGCATACCGTTTCTACTTCTTCTAAACAGTAATTTCGTTTATCTGGACGAAACCTGGATATTTAAAAATGGTAATTCTATTCGTGGACATACGGAGATGAACGGTAAACGTTACACAATTTAACATGCGGGTTGCTTTTTGGCGTTTTTAAAAGGATGAGGATTAATGTTACAAAGTAAGAACAATGATAGAGGCTATCATAAAACGATGAATGATAAACAATTCTTCATGGACACTGGACAGTGATTTGCATGTTTCTATTGTATGTGGTTAACACGTGTTATGTTTTCTGACAATGTCATCATTCTGGTTGAATGTTTGACAATAAAGTGCCTATTTATTATGAAATGTAACAAAATATATGCCAAGAACTAGCCGAGTTTTTGTTCTAAATTGATTAAATTTATAATATACTTGATTATGTTTCGTCCCAACAGTTTTTGTTCAAAAATAAATGTCGCTTCGCTATCGACAAAAATTCAGATCTTGTATTGTAGTAACAGGAGCTGAACCCACCCTTCGAGGCTACAGCACCTACTTGCAGGGAAGTAATAAACCATGCGTTACAAGGATTAAATGTTCACTGCGATTACTATTCACAACAGTTGGAAAATCCATACTTTGCAATGTGTTTTTACTTTAATATTGTAATTTATTTTCAGTTTGGTTTCAACTTTCATGCACATTTGCTATTATCGAAACAAATCAATAGATATCATTTGTATTGTAATGCACGTAAGCTAACTAAACATGTGTATAAAACCGTAGAATTTATAATAATTATCGACAGCCTGTAAACACCTTTTCTGATGTGTCATTTGTCCATTTAACATAAAATTTAACTTATTGAACATTTTAAATAAAGAAATTTAAGATTTTTGCTTACAATTCTAAACAATTAAGATAGTTGTAACAACGTTCATTATCATTTTAATTTAAGTAAAAACGTGTTTTGTTCGAAACCTTGGACTTTTACAACATTGTAAGTACTCCATCAATCTCACGAAGTATGCTATGCAATTGTTTACAGTATAATAAATCATTACCACTTGTAAATACATAAGTATGATTTGTGACAGAATTAAATATAAATGATAACCTAACGCAGTTTCGCAAAATTTTAACTGAACAAAGCAGCTTGTCGATATATTTTTATTGTAATTAATACACTTAACTTACCAAACAATTCGATTTATTACACACTAAACTCTAACAGTTGCACGAGGTATCCACCAACTATAAACTATTTCCACTCCGAGCACTAACCAACATAAAACCAATCATTAGAGGTGTTAACAGTTCCACGCCGCGACTCCCGAATAACAAAAACTCGTGGGCTTTGTGAATTTAACAACCAATCGTCACGACATGAGCACTGATACCGAGCGATCACAGAATTAGGTAATCGCTTCTGCAATTACTCCGCCGGAATTACCTCTAATATTTACTTTCTGTTTTCTCCACGAATCTGACAAAGTCGAACAGCTTTCCCTAATTAACGAAATCCCTCCTCGGCAGCGGCTGCGATTGGAGTGAGCCGTTTTATTTATTAACATTAAGCATTTCCGCCTGGATTGTAATTAAAAAGAAAAAAACCGTCTCGTGACGATATTTCACACGTAAATTCATACAAACAGCAGAAAAGCTGCAACGCAACGCAGTTGATATTGAATTGCAATGTTTCCTGCGTAACTGGTTTGCATGCCGAGATATAATTTGAAAAGATAAAAAAGGCGATTTTCAGTAAAAATTGTGACTACCGACCGTCTGAGTCAACCTATAGAACAAATTGATTAGGAATTTTATATTTGTGGATTATCTGGCTGATAGTGCGTTCGTAAAACTCTGTGACGTCAGTATATGGCTGAAAACGAGTCAATAACTTTATTGTTAGCTCAATGACTAAAAATTGCATGGCAATTGTTCAGGCATGCACCTGGCCCATATTGGTTTCGTTTGTTCAATTGTATTACGCATTGGTATGATAACTAAATTTAATTAGGCTTTAGCTACATTCTCATCATTTATTGATCTTAGACCTTTACCTACTTGATTAAATATTGGATTATTCAATTTACAATTTATTCGCCACATGCTTTACGACAACGCACAGTCTCATAGTATTACAAACTTACATAATTTGCATGGAAAGGTTATATTAGGTAGATTTTAAACTGGCCCTATGATTTTTGTATCTTCGGGCCACTAAAAATTCACCAGAACTACGTAGCAATTCAGTTAAAATGGGAGAGTAGCATTATCCACTGATATAACCGTTTATATAGAGCAAAAAATATTCTGATTCAGAACAAGTTGGGCATGATAGTAAACTGTTTTGTGCGCACTATATTTGAACTTTTTTTTAATTTCCTTTCAGGTTATCTCCGTTAAGTTAAGGTTATCACTAGAGCAAGGATAGTTATGCACTATAAAATGAATAAATATGCATGCACTTATGCACGAAACATATATAAAATATGCACTTTGATATGCACTTTAAAAATGATAATTTGCAGTAATTATTAATTTTTGTATTTGCGGTTACATAATACACAAGAAAAAACAACCACACTTAAGCTAAACACATATTTAAATATAAAAATCTGGTGTGATACACTCACACAACTTCCTTTTACAGTGTTCTTATAATTAGTCAAAAATTTCATTTTTAATTTTTAAACATTTGTCAAAAATTTTCAAAAATTACAAATACTACAAAAACGGTACAAAATAGAGCGTTAGTTGAAGAGACAAATTTTCTCTAGAATTTTAAGGTAAATTCAAAAATGTAATAATATACCGGGTGTTTTATTTAAAATAGGAGTTAATAAAAAAAATAGAAAAAAAAACAAAAGAAACCCACTTTAGAAGTATTCAACTGGAAAATCACCTATTTCACATCAATACACATTAAAAATTTAGTAAAAATGTAAAGTTTAAAAAAAATCGTTAGAGCCGTTTTTGAAAAAATCGAAAAAAACTGAAAAATCACAAGAGTAAACACCTACTTCCGGTTATGCGATTTTCTTCAAAAGCTTGCTGTCTCATCTACATAGTACACAAAACTTATATATGAAGTTTCAACGCCATACCTCTTTTCGTTTTTGAGATATTCTGTTCACAGACAGACAGACAGACACACAGACCAATGAAAAAAAATATGTTTTTTGGGATCAGGGGACTCTAAAACGTGAAGATCTGTTGAAAACTCAATTTCGAATTTTTGGGGTCAATCCAATACTTCCTTTATAGTAAAAGGAAGTAAAAATCTAACTAAAACTAAGCTCTCTACATAATTTAATGTAAACATTTTAAATTAAAATTTGCTTTAAATTTTCAAATAAAAATCCATGCCTTCTCTCGTTTTAAATATATTTATATTCCGAGAAAATACGTTCAACATCACAGGATGCTATTTGAGCAAATTTAAATTTTACAATTTCTGCAACATCATAGTTTTCCATTACAGAATTATTTGATTTTTTATTGTTATCATTTAAAATACAACATAGATCCGGCAGTTCCTTAAGCCCACTGTTCTTTTGTAAAACGGAAGAAAACCTAATCCTCTTTACCTGTTTGCAAGCAAATTATTCTAGGTAAAAACGTGAAATTCAAATCATCATATAACCTTCCTTTTGAGCAACTTGTTCTAGGTAAAAATGAGAAATATTTTCTGAATCATAATTTAAAAACAACGCTAACTGTTTGTTAATAAGAGGAATGTATGCAAGTTTGATACTTGACCCTTTACAATCCACAAAATTACATAATCAAAAATTCCATGCAATATGCCAGATTATGCTTATTTTTGCTAAACATGCACTCTACTTAAAACATGTCGAAAATATGCATTTATACATGCAACATGCAAATGCATAACTATCCTTGCTCTAGTTATCACTAACAATGAGGCAAATGAACTAATCTGCACAAACACAAAAATCATACTGTACGTTATAATTAATCAATCACACCGTAAATTACTTTGTATGAATACCTAACCATTAAGTGTTGTGTTATGGATTTTGTAATCGTAAGTGTTGCATTTAGTTTTTATGCTTTATTGTACAATTGTACGTAGTTACCAATTGCTATTGTTTGCATTATTTTTAATTTCTCATTATCAAAGCAAAATTGATTATTATTATCTAATTTGCTATAGTACCGATTTGCACCTATTCAAAGCCGTATCAATTAAACATATTAAGCAACACTTCGTCTTCTATTGAGTTGGATTCGTCAAATGTATTAATAACTAAAGTAAATTTTCCTCATTTATCAACTTTTCACGTTCTAACAAATTCCCTTCGCCCGGGGCTGTCATTCAATTCCGTTCATATTTACTCACTGAAAGCTTTTCATTGGTTATTCAGTTCATATCCATTCAAAGCACTAACTTCCTGTTTTTAAAGAGGTCGCTCCATTTTTGCTCCGTTTGTCATTTTCTAAGGACACTTTATTGTTTTAGCATAATTTCAAAGGTTTTCGACCTTCCTTCAGGGAGGTTTGTTTAATTTCAATATCTTTTTGAGAGGACACGCCGTCCTGTGCTTTCAAGTCTTTGTAATTGAGTTTTGTAGGAGTATTTTCAATATTAACTCTTTGCAATCAAGCCGTCAGTAAAGTATCTTCAAGACAAAAAGCATCCTTTTGCAAATGCATCATTTATGTTTTATCGCAAGCTGCGAATTCATTTTGCTCACTTATGAATTATTCTTGCTAGCGAAACCACTCTTGTCCTTTCAATGTCGAGTTTTTAAATCATGGCGTGAACAGTAAGTTCTAATGTTCATATTCATGAGGCTCGCAATTTCTCTTACCTAAATATGTACGCAAAATGTTTTCCACACACTTAAAAGTGCTTGCAGTTTTCGCAACACGCACTTGTCTTCTATACATTCGTCACATTTCAAAGACTTTTTGGTCATTCCACGACTGCAGCAAGCTTTTCCATAAACACCAAACATTTTCGTATGAATGCCTTGAAGGGAAAGCCTCTCAGCAGTTAAAAAAATGTCCTTCTCATTGGAAACGTGTTTCAGTTGAACCAGCTTCGTTTTATAATCCAGAAAATGTGCGGAAATGGCAGTTTTCTATTACAATGTTTTTTTTTTATCAGTAGTGGAAAATATAAGTGCAGTTGATTTTCCACGTAATCAACTACTAATGATAATGTATAGTTCGTAAAATGTCGTGATAAGATCTGCGTCTTGTACTATAATCTAGCTTAATTTTACGAGTAATTAGAAAACGATTTTTATCATCATCTTCATTATGCATTTAATACTTATTTGAAGTACACACTTCCAAATATTCTTAAGGATACTTTTCAGGTGCCTACATTTTCCCATTTTGACCGAAATCCAACGTCGCCGACCTTCTATGGTTCTCTTCAGTACTATTTATTAAATTACCATATTGCGTTACCATTGTCCTAATGTCATTTTTTTAAGTCATACGTAAAAATAGCTTTCATTGCTTTTCTACTAAACTGAACAATAGTCGCAAGTAGTTCATAAAAATCCCCGATAACATCTGCGTTTTCTAGTATACTCCAGGTTGATCTTATTGCTTATTACCGACGATTGTTATCGTCATCTGGCGGTTTTCCAATTACTGTTCTAATCACCTGTGGGCTCTTTCATTATCTCCACCACCTATGTACTCTGTGTGCATTTTGTTGTCGTCATTATCGGCTATGCTATAATTAGAACCAGATGGTGTTATTACAAAATCAGCTTCGCCGAAAAAATGTTATGCAGGTCAACCTTTTGTACGGGTAATCACTCATGGTGGAAATAACGATAGATTTATTGTTCCAATACCTCGGCATGAAAATTGGATAAAAATCCCTTTGGCGAGTTAATGACTTTTCACGGCAATTCCAAGGTAACGGGGTTGTCCTAATTCATTTTTAAGTGGCAGTTGGAAAGCACACCGTTCATTGAGAAATCACCTCGATAGTGCCGATTCTAATGTAGGATGTGGAAAACCATGAAAAACTGTTTTATATTAATCGCAAATAACATTAATTATGGACGTATGCGTTATCTACCTAGTTATGACTTATAGAATTCTTTCATTTCCTTCATACTTACATCGATGCTTACAGGCATTCTACAACGTTTGAAAATATTTAATGCCACAAACACTGAACATAGGAATTTATGGATTTTCCAAAGCTATACTATTACTGTTACTTGTTAATCAATACACAATGTTGTATAGTCATATTGTCAAAAAATAATTCCAAGTTTTCTATAGTATGCTTTTAAATTTCTATTTTTTAATGATATGGTACTAATGGTATTAATGTTATTGCTTGAGCCAATTAAACAATAGGAAAGGCGCAAATTAAATTTGAAGAAATTATTGCTAGTTCATCCATGAGGTTCCGATTCGCATTTGTCTCAGTCCACTTCTTCAGCTGTGGAATTAATTCGGCTGGGAACTAATTGGCTTAGAGCTTCAAAATTATTCTACACCGATTTTATACAAGAAACCGGAATAATCTGAGGTGTTTTCCATCAGCGCGAGTAACTACCCGAAAAGCCCGCTTTCTAAAATTTCACTCCCACTTCGGAAAAGTTGTTTACTTTTAACCACTGAGGGCTATTGCCAGTCGAAGCCTCAAAATGCCAATTTGCGAAAATAAATGTGGGTCAGTAAACAATAACACGTTCCTACACACGATTATGTAATTTGCTTATTAGTATTGAACTACAAACACATTTATTATTTCACAAAATAAGTAGGAAATGCGTACCAAATCGTTCTAGGCAATCACGACATAGATAGTCCATGGCAATGAAGGTTTCATGATCAAAGGTGGCGCAATACATTCCGACTTGAGAAGAGGTACGCGTTGTGAACTTTCCTCATTGAGGCTTCTTGGGTCATTTTTACTGTCACTTTTGAGGCGAGGTCAGGAGAATACGAAAGAAACAGTTTGGTGATTGTTTACAAAACCACAGAAAATCAATTTTCCTTATTGCTGCTTCTTGACCTTAGCCAATTTTCTTGCACTTTCCGGCCACTGACCTTTAGAAAGTTCGCTAGGGTATTGTTGAGCAGGAAATTTTATTTAAACCGCACCGCTGCGTAAACACGGTATTTTGCGGTTCGAGTATTTATTCTTTTGGTTTCTATTGTTACGTAAGTTCCGAATTTTCATCTGCAGTATCTCCTTCCAGCAAGCCAGCTGTTCGTTGCATCTTGAATGACTTCCTGGACGCATTTTACTACAACTGATGAGCAATTGAGTAGTGCAGACTGGTTGAACAATAACATAATGAACAGGAAAAAGAAACTCACATGAACAGTGAATTAAAACGTGATAATATAAAGTTTTTCTTCAGTTTGAAAAACATGGAATTTTTTTAAATTTATATAAAAAAGAACAATAGAAATGCGAACAATAAAAGATAACAGGAAAAACATAATAAGATAATCTCTACAACCTTGTTGTGGCGTGATAGAATTCTTTTTTTGGGTATTTTCCCACTCTGAAAAATAAAAGATATTAATTATCGAAACGTTCGATATTTAATATTTAAAATATTTCAGAGTAGCGAAATACCCAAAAAAAGAACATAAAACCACAATAAATGTAATATAATTCCATAATAAAACAGATGGGATTACCCCCCCCCCCCCCACGAACACATAAAATGAACTGAGTTGGAGAAAATTTTTAATTATTTGTGCCAAACGAATAAAAAAAAATAAAAATTTTATTCTATCTTACTATTTACCAAAAAGCGAATGCATATAAGAAAAAGGAAAAATATTATCGCGTGAATCCCTCTCTGGTCGTTCTATGATAACAGCTCTTCTTCTCATATCCTTTTGCTATTCGGCGTCGAATTTAGGACTGTGTAATATTTAACCCATTTCTTCCATTCTTTTCCATTCCTTGCTAATAGTTTCATCTCATTTGCTGTGTTTCCCCTTACTCTTCCTAATTCTGCTGTCTGTGTCTATCTTCACCGGTTCTAAGCTCTTGTAATCTTGTCTAATCCCCTCATTCGCTCTTTGAAGATTTTCATTATTCTGTCCATAACTACAATTAACAGTAGTGGACTTTGTCTTCCTGATTTAGTCCTCTCTCCATTTTGAGCTCCTCTCTCTCCTGCTATTTGTACTTTTCCGTTTACTATTTTATATCTACTACTCGTAATATTTATTAGTTGAGTTGGTACATCCACTTCTTCTACACACTTCCAGATAGTTTTTCTAGCTACTATGTCAAACACCGCTCTTAGATGTATGAATGTTAAAAGTAACTCGCTATAAATATATTGTCACTAGTTTGTCCATTAGGTCTAAATGTTGCTTGATCATCATCCATTTTACATTCTATCAATTTTCTCAGTTTCTCTGCAGCTATTCTGGGGTATACCTTGAAACATACTGATGAAAGACATATCGCTCTGTAATTATCGCAGTTCGTTTTCATTTACAGGGTGTAACAAAAATGACGGGCTGACTATAATACAGGGGCAGGTGCTATGACTAAAAATATGGGAAAAAGTTTATATAAACATATGTCCTAAAATGGTTCGTTACAGAGTTACAGCTACTTGAAGTTTTTCAGTTTTTTATTCAAAAAGATAACAGAAAACGGAGTCGTTTAATCGAAATAATAATAAATGTTCAAAATGACCTCTACGGGCAGCAACACACTGCTAAGTTCGTTCGATCATGAACTGCCTCACGCGCTCATAAATTCCTGGTGTGTTTCGAATTTGCTGGCATCAATGTCTTGAACCGGAGTAGAATACACCATAGATTTTAGACGTCCCCCGTTGAGTTAGATCTGGTGACCGTGCAGGCGACGCTACAGGTCCACCACGACCAATCCATTTTCTTGTATATAATACCTAATAATAATGGTGAGGCACTAACACCCCATGAAGGAGCTTGGCTTGCAAGGCAGAAGGTCAGAGCTTACTATGTTTAAAAATTTTCGTGCTGTGTGACTGAAGTGGGCCGGCGCACCGTCATGTATGAACCACATGCGTCCTCTACATTTAGTGGAACAGCTTCCAGCAAACCTGGTAAGTCGTTTTTCAAAAAATACCGATACTTCTGGCCAGAAAGTCGCCCGGGTAATACAATAGGGGCAATCAAGAAGTCGTTTATAATTCCTACCCACATATTTAATGAAAATTGCTGTTGATGCCTGGACTGAATAATGGCATGATGGTTTTCTTCTTGCCACTGACGTAAATTGTGAAAATTGATGATACTACCTCTTGTAAAGCCAGCTTCATCATTAAAGAGCACAGATGGCAAAAAGAGAACATGGCGACGCATGTTACTAACAACCATGCACCTGTACTCTTTGCACGTGGTACGGATTGGTTCTTAAAATCCGCCACACAGTCATACGATCGACACCTTCTGCTAATGTAATTCTTCTAGTTGTCCACTGCTGTAACTCATTAGTGAACCATTTTAACCATATAGACGTTTTTCCTTATTTTTAGTCGTAGAAGCCGCCTGTGTATAATATAGTCAGTCCACAATTCTTGTAACATCGGCACAATAAAGTTGTTTTCCTAATCCTCCTGTATTCTCTAATATCTCTTGAGTCGTTGCAAATTCTCTATAACCACTCGTTTCTTTTCGCTCCCATCCATTTTCCCCTTTCTGATTCTAAATTGTCGTTTCCACATGCTTTCCCGTTTTTATTTTTCTTACTGCTTCTTCAACTTCCTCTCTTGTTATGGTTTATATTTCTTCTTCCCATTGACCTTGATATATCTTTAGCTCTTCAGTACCTAGTTGTTGTGCAAAACTTCTGTAAATAGTATTATTTCCATATTTCTAGTATTTATCTGTCGTGACCTGATTATTTTTATCTTTTACTAGTCTGATTTCTTTTTATCGATATTCCCAATTCTTCCTATTCTAAACGCCCGTATGTTTATCTTATACGTTTCGTTTATCTCTTTGCCAAACCCTCCCAGCATTTCTGTTTTGCTTTCTTTACTACTTCTTTTGCTCTGTTTCTTCTGTTTATATATTCTTTCCTATCTTGTTGTAATCAAGTCCGCATATATTTCTTCCGAGCTTTCTTCTTTTCTTTAAGCTATTGTTTTACCTCATTGCTCCACCATTTTGTTATTTTCCTTTGCTAGCCCGCCCTTCTTATTCCACAGATTGCTTCCGCATTTCCGTACAATCTTTCCTTGAATATTTTCCATCTGTTTTCCAATGTCAATTCTTTTATTTTTGATCTCAATTTGTGGAATTTCTTATCCGTCTCCTATCGATAGTCCTTTCTTCTGTCTTCGTCTTTTAATCATTTACTGCCACCTTTATAATTTAGTCTCCTCCTCTACATTTTGCTTCTGTACTCTCCATATTGCTCTTACTAGTCTAATATTAGTAGCTAATTCTGCCTTTATCAGTATGATAATAGCAATAAAAAAAATGTAAATTGGATGCGATTTCTAATATGCTTCTGAAAAAGCATCATTACATTATTATTACAACGGCATGAATAATATATAAATTGGTAGTAACTTAAGAGTTCGGTAATGAATATACACGAAGTAATTTTAATAAATAGTTAATATAGGGTTCCACATAAAATGAAAACAACCTATCAAGAAGAGTGCTCGTTGAAAGCATAATCATGTTAAAAAAGATAGTGAAGATAAAGTACGTTTATTAAAATTAAACTGATAAGTTTTTCTAATCGCAGTTTCCATGGCACCACTATAATAACAAACAAAAAATGCACGAAAAATCATTTTCCAACTATAAAACACTCCTGGTAAAAGACAATTTAACGAACAGGTAGTAAGTTCTTGGCGAGAAAGCCAATTAATAGTCGCTATTAATAACTTTGATGGCCCACCAAGGACGCTTCGCAACTAAGCCCATTTCCGGAACAGATTCAAACTTTACTTAGTTTACGTGAATCCCTGCTTAATTTGCATACTTAATGCAAATTCGCCAAACGTTCGACATATCCCCAGCAAGTCTCGCGAATTCGGAGATATCGAACCTGCAACCTTTAGCTCTGCAATGCGGGTTTGTACAACCTGGTGCCGCAAGGTGCTTTAGTGACTATTTACCGTTTTCAGAGCTAAGAAATTGAACAGGATTTACTTGAAACGGAATAACATACGATGCTTTAAAATAGCGGTTTGATTGACAAAACATTTTTATATCATTTTCAATACTAGATAAAATTATAATTGATATACATTAAACTGTTATTTCATGATTCTCATAACCGTAAATTATTTTTTGCATAGTGGAACAATTAACCAAATTTGACTGAAAAACTCTTAAAATTCGAAAAATCCCAGTGCAAGTGTTAATTAGTTTTTTGTTTTTAGAAAATGTTTTCTCGATACATATACCAAATGTACACAAGTAGATTCGTCCCCTTTTCCATCAGTTTTTAAATAAAAATTCAATTTGAGAATAGTATAATACACAGTTACAGTTTTTGAAGCACATAAAACAACTCAATAACAGTTTGGTTTCGTCTTAGATGAGGCTGCAATACTTTTATTTGAAAATTTAATCGAGAATGCTTTAATAACAGCAGAAAAGATATTTGGGCAGCTTTAGAGGCACGACAAAATCTTGGAAATTTGGAAAACTCAGGTTTCAGTTTTTCCTAAACAGTGAAAGAATTGAAAGAAAAAATTATAAGTATACATACATTATACTAGGTAAAATAATAATACAATACAATATCTATTATTGATACTACTTCGGTACACTTTTGGCACTAACCGGTGTTATCAGTATGGTATGGCCGTTACCACATAATGTTATACACACGACTGCGCCATATGTGCGACGACTTCTCCTACAGAGAACTAGCAAATGAGTCCGGAGCTAATTATATTGAGAAGCCTAGAGGAAAGAAATAGATCTAAAATGTAGTCGACGATTTATCAACACCGTTAGGGGAGCGTGCAGATGGAGCAGAGAACGCAATTGCATCCACATCTTTGCATAATTTAAAAAAAATATTGCTGGGACCGAGATTCGAACTCGTGACTTCCAGTTCGGTGGTTGTACCGCACTGCTCGAAATTCTATTCAACTTTACTAAATTTAACCAACAACAGACAGCACATATTTCATATTTTAAGAAAGCGTTTAATAACCGTCGCCTGACATTAATTCAATGCTGAAATATGCAAAAAAGCAAAATAAAACAAATAACTTTAAAAAACGCCTTTGCTTTTTTTTATTGCGGTTGAAACTATATTCTATACAAGCGTTCAAATAACTTCTATATGAATAAGTTAATTTTTTCTACCAAAGCAGTTTTTTTATATATCGTATGGCTTGTGGTAACAACCCTTAGAACATTTCGATTCGAGTGCTTGAAAACAAATTGCAACTAATAAGCTATCATGGAAGCTAAAAAAATATTTTTATTTAATTTTGATTTAAAGAGTACAACAATATGTACCTACATTCAGGGTGAGTCAAAATTAGTTCATCAGTGCTAAATCCCTAAAAAGAATTCTTTTGCAGACATTGTAAAAATAAAAACTACAGTTTTCAGATCTTTAATTCAACCCTTATTGCACAAGGCAACAGTTCCAGACGAACGTTACGTCAAATGGCAAAATAACACCTAGTTTTTACTAAATAGGTACAATTTACGTAGCTTATGCTTGGTGTGGTACATGCTATTCGACATGTCTAGACATTGTCGAAAAAACAAACCAACATTTTGGTTTTGTACATTTATGTAGGTCTGCGAATCATCTAAAATTTAAACAATATGGATGTATACAGGGTGGAGGGATTTTCATTAGACACTCATTAATTTCGTCACTATCAAGCTGCAGTTTTTCGGATAATTCTTTTAGTAAAACGCAATTTTTAGTTTTTATTTTAATTGATAAATAAGTTCGTATGAGTAAAAAAGAAATGATCAAAAGTAAGCTTCACGGAAATGTTCAAAAACAAAATACTTATTTTAATATATAAGTATGAAACAAAAGAAAAAACTAAGTATATTTCAAACAAAGTCGCATTGCACAGCCTACTTTTAACCATTTCATCAAAAAATAAAGAAGAGCAAGTAATCATCAAGTTCGATCTAATTTTCAATTTTACAAATGTCAAATTCAAATAAATGCCCATGGTATAAAGGTGCCAGTGTGTTTTTATTTTATACGTAATAATTACAGTTCTTTTACCACCGCTAACATGTAATATCATTCAAAAAGGGATGTAGCATCCCCAATTAAATGTATGCATTTGGCCCTACTTCACCAGCAATGTGACAATATAATTAATATAACTGTGCACTAGCATGAATTGCTTTAAACGTGGACATTTAAATGTTGTGCAAAACCACTAATTTAGGCAAAGCGATTCCTTCATAAAGTTGTAAAAAATAAGAGTGGATTATGTAACTCAAAATAAGACGACTTAACTCAAATTGTGTATATCCAAATCCCTTTCGTTCACAGTTTTTGGATGCTATTCCGTATAACACACCCTACTGATAAGTTATGTAATCTTTGAGATAATATTGGTTATTATCGGTGGACTACTAGTGGATGAACCATGGTTGAAACCGATCAGACTGCGCCAAGTTCTTTTGGAAACAGATGTAATCGAGTTGTCTTGTATGCAGACAAACAATTGACTAAAAACTAATATTTACTTGCGGTAGCAATTCTTTCTCGGTTGCCAAACTTCCCAATTTGGAATAATGCAGAAATGTACTGCACTTCAGTGCTTTTTCATAGAATCAACCTTTGCATTCAGGAAAATGGTGGTAAAGTTGAGCATTAACTATAAATGGCGCAGTCACACAGATTTCATTTATCAAAAATGTCAATGCAGCAATTAATTCTTTAAAAAACAACTCTGAATCAGAATACTCGCATTATGATGTAGGTAGGTATATTGAGTTTACTCGTCTTATTTTGAACCGTAGAATATTCCCTTCAAATCTTGAAGCAACTGTGTGAATCACCCTGTATGATTAATCGAGCAAAACTATTACAAAAATTCCGAGCACGATCCCCTGCATTATTTGCTTTTTATTTTGCCACTAAATATTTGGACTGCTTACTGCCTAATATTGGCTCATAGTTTTAAAGCTCGGATATAACCGGTTACTACTTATGTGTGTGTAAAAAGCAATGTTCATATTTGCTTCATTACCATGTTAACTGTCACGGACTGCCACACTAAACTAGTTATGATAACATTTGTCGGACACAAGGTAAAGCAACGACAAATATTAAACATTACAATGATATCCATACGTCAAAGCAACTGTTTAGTCGATTATTTAAATAAATACAATACCTTAATTAATAAAATGCATTTCGGCCATTGTTAAGAAATTATAAAAAATACAGAGTCATATATGAACCATGTAAATATGTAATACTTCAACGTGTAATTTATTTAAATCAACTGGAAATTTAGTTTCTCTTGTCTAGTTTGAAAATACTACAAATTAACATTCAGAACATAAAATAAAAGTTATAAGTCATCTAAAAAGTGACAAGTGTAATCTACCGAAGTTTGTAAAAAAAAGAACAACGTGCAGACCATTTTTACTTTTTTGGCCAAACCACTGCTGTTAAACTTAATGTCTGCCAGCTTTCAAAAGAACTTAAAGATAAAAATGGACATGATAATTGTAAATTCTTGAAACATTTTCTAAACTGCTTGCAATGTTTAGTCTCATTGGTAAAACTGTTATGCACTGCAACTCCATGAAGTAATGGTTTGATAAAGCTAAATTCCATGGCATTATTCTAATAAATTGCATTTAGTCATCAACAGATCGTGAACAGCCTTGATATTTGTACAATACATGCTATGAACCATGTCTAAAATTATAAGCACAGAACAAAACTTCATATCTAAAGACAATTTCCGTTTCCGCAATAGACACATGACGTCAGAGAAGAGATCTATGAGACGAACTGTAGAACATATATTTAATCAAAATGTTAAATCATTTGTAGATAAATACCCAAAAGTAGCACATCCCAGTGATAATATTCAATGCATAAGTGACCTTCAGTATCACATAAAACACACAAAACACCTAATTAATAATTAAATGGCACATAATTATCAATCAGCATTTAACAACACTGGGACTGAGACTGATAACGGTTACATGTTACAGACAAATTATGGATTAATTGAATTGATGTTCTGGTTGTAATAAACGGGTTTAAATAAAACTGTAGATAAGCCCTACTTTGAATCGTTTTGCATAATACAGAACGATCACTCAACAAAATTTTATTACTAGTAATAATCAGTGGAAAAATGAGTGCCAACGAACATCAAATTACATGTCAGATTAAGGTGAGAATTGCCAGAATGGTTTTCTAATTACAAGCCATTTACAGCTCAAGCTTAGCTATTACTCCCAAGAAAGATAGAATAACTGTATAGTACCTACGGTATTTATGAACGGCAATAAAATGTTTATAGCATCCAGCGAATCTGACTGTGTAAAATTACAGGATTATTACAATTTTAACCTATATTGTAGCTAGTACATTAGGCCCAGCAGGAATCGAACGCACTTTGTCTTCTTACCCCGATGCTTCGACTACTGGACTAATTGTATTTGGAACGAAAAAATAAAAGATACAGATTAATAAATGACTAACACAGAGGCTTGGAAAAAGGATAGTCAACTAACAATACTAACATGCCATGGATGAGTAATTCTTATCAAACAAATCCATCCCCACAATTGTATCACCTTATCTTGCTTGCATCAACATCCTTCACAACGGCTCTTGTAAAACATGTAGATTAAGAAAAAGCGTCAAAAATAAAGCAAAAAAGATTAGAATCCCTAAGACGTGCCATAACGATTGCTGACATGATACAGAGAAATAAACGAGCCAAATTACAACTGCTATCTAATTCATTTTGATCAGTAAGCTAAATCGATTCATACTGCAATTTTTGATCATAGAAACGATAAAGTAACATGTTTTTATCAAAAAGGTAAATTCTTTTTTAGACACTTTTGTAGCAGTATGGCACATGTAGGTTTTACATACTTTGGCAAATAATGCAACATTCATTCGACACCCGCCATTCAGTTTACTTAATAGTGGAGAACATTACAATATAAAATAATGAAAGCATTTTCAATTCAAGGATGAACGTTCTTATCTAATAGAACTCTAGTACTTCAATTATGTTGTTGCAGTTATTCATTCTTAAATAGAAATATGTCATTATATTATATAACATGAACAAAATTAATCGGTAATCAGCAAGATTTTTTTTTAATACAAAAAAGAACATTTAGTCAATTTAATTATCAAGTACAAATGCCTACAAGAGGCAAGGAAACGGTGTTCAAAACATTTCTCACTGACCAGTCACGTTGTTATTGCAGTGTATATAGTGAAACAAAACGTCCATCGTGTCAAATGAGGGCCATCTATAGTGCACCCATGCATATTTATATAAAATAGTTATCTGTACAACTTGTGATGAGAACTATAAAGTAAAAGTTCAACTAAAAAGTAATAAAATTTTAGAAAAAAAAATCATCAATGAAGGACCCTGCTTATAATATCTTAAATATTATAAGCTACGTCCTTAATGGTAAATTCGTTGAGAACCTTGACGCCGCTCCTAATCTTATTGCACAATTTGGAAATCTTGTACATTTCTAGACGTTGAAAGATCGCTTTCAATATTATATAAGTACATGCTTTCAGACAGAAGTCATAAGTTTCTTTAAAATTTTGACAAGATCACGAATGTAGCTATGTACTCGTAAAATTTTTAAGGCAATGACTAATTTACATTTTTTTTGTATTGCCTATGCTTTTTATTGAAATAAATGCTTAATTCATTATGAGAATTATGAAAATGACTAAAAAACGTTAAATACTTGGTTAAATATACATTCTCCATTTGTAAAATTTTATTATGGGTCTATGATTAATCGACCATTAAAACATTCTTAAATTCTGCAGAAAATAAATGAATTAATATGCACACGCATATTTCTAAAATTTTATGCATGTTTATTGTATATTTTACCAAATATGGTGCATATACAGATTGTCCGAAATCCGTTTTGAACATAGGAAATTAATGAGTGCAACAAGGAAGGCATAAAAAAAATGAGTAGCAAAATAAAGATAGAATGTAATCATGGCTAGGTAAATTTTTAAACTAAAATTAAGTCAATGAAACAATCAAACACTTCTGTCAAATATTTTATCTGTCATTAAGAGTATAAAGTGACGTTTAAATATACTATTGTTTACAATTTACATAATTATTTTAATCATTTAAACCTCACTTTATACTATTAATGACAGATAAAATATTTGACAGAAGTGTTTATTTGTTTCATTGACTTAATTTTAATTTAAAAATTTACCTAGCCATGATTATATTCTATCTTTGTCCTGCTGCTGATTTTGTTTATGTCTTCCTTGTCGCACTCATTAATTTCCTATGTTCAAAACGGATTTCGGACAATCTGTATATGCGCATATTTTGATAAAAAGTGAGCTGAATATATTCCGTTCTCTATACATTAGCCATACATTTTTATTATTTTAGTTGATTAAATGACCGTGACTGTTATGTGAATAATTCAAACCTTTCATATGTATGATCAAATTTTAATATCAAAAGCAATAATATAAAGTTATTATAAAACTAGTTAAATGTGCAATTTGCCAAATAGTTATACCATATTATAAGCAAGAAATAATTC
Source organism: Agriotes lineatus (assembly GCA_940337035.1). Taxonomy (NCBI): domain Eukaryota; kingdom Metazoa; phylum Arthropoda; class Insecta; order Coleoptera; family Elateridae; genus Agriotes; species Agriotes lineatus. The sequence continues at coordinate 113,558 of CALNHX010003725.1, forward strand.
TAGCTCTTGAAACTAAACTTAATTTAGGCATGATTGACATTGACGTTTTGAAATAATTTTAAATTTATCCACATCTCAGATTCACTCAGCTAAGAAAAGTTTGTCCTAGTTTTTTTAGGTAGCAATAGTACGTACATTTTATTTTCTTAATATCTGACCGTATTATGATTTTAGCATTGTTTAAAATTGAAAAACTAGTTGCTAATATAAAACAAAAATGTTGAGTTCGACTTATTTTTCAATTGTAAATAACTTTTGCTTATTTATAACATTTTCCTCTATAGTCAAAATTAAAGGCACTTCCCTTTGTAACATCTTCGTATTTTCTTAATTTATAAACACCCCGTATACCAAATACCAAATGTCTCCATGACACTATGGTTTTTATTATAAGAATTATAAAGAATGACGTTTCTACGAAAAATGAAAAATAAAAGCCCCCCCCCCCTTCCGTGCACTTGCAACCCTTTAAGTTGCAAACGATCGCTCGGTGCACCAAATTCTACGTTTTATGCTTACTATACACATAACTAATTTGCATTCTTCAGCATAATATTTTGGAATTTTGGTGGCTTGCACATTTCCTTACGGGACTTACGCTTAAGCTTATGTTGTTTCCAACGCTGCCTATCCGCCTACTATGATTGAGTAACAATGAGATTTTTAGAAAACTTGCCCTACTGATGAAGATGGGCAAAATTTGATTTCAAAATCGTTTTTAGCATCCTCAAAAATCCCCAGACACAAATTTTTGTTGCAAAATATAACAATTTTTTAGAATCAATAATAACGCAATAGTATGGTGAATAAAATAAAAAAAAATAATTTTTTCGGTTTTATTACTTAAAAATCGTATTGTTTTGACTATTTGTAAACATTTTTTTTTAATTCTAGCAACAAAGGTTAGTTTCTAGGGTTTTTTGAGAATGCTAAAATTCAGTCTGCCTTGATCGCTGGCGTAAGTTTTGTAAAAATTGCATTTTTAATCAATCTAGGTAGCGTAAGGCTGCTTACGGGGCTGTACAAGCCACCAAAATTCCAAATCATTATGCTTAAGAGTACAGAAGTTATTTAGATGTGTTTATTTCAAGTGTAACGCACTGTATAAATTCTCTTCATTCTATAACGTGAAGGTATGTAAAATTGTGAACATTTAGTATACATACAATCACGTTCAAGTAGCGTAACACTTATTTTTCTATCATAAGAAGAAATTATCAGAAATTTATAGAATAACGTTCATAAACGTGACATTAATTTTGATCATGCCTATACATAGAGCTAAACAAGAGTGCAGGCGGTTTAAATTGTGTTAACTAATTTAAATCATTTAAGTGTAAGTTTGCACGTAAAAAAATGAGATGTCGTCACCTCAGAACTTTCTTTTACTTGTAAAAATGTTTAATGTTTAAAAAATATACTAGGTGAGTTTTTTAAAGTATTACAAGACGATATCTTGAAAGCGGTTTTAAATATTTTGATGAAATTTTGGTGAGGTAGTAAGGAGATAGGGGACATATTTAAACATATTTTTGACATTTACCGCCTCTCTCTGTTTTGCGGGGTGGGGGTAACCTTGGAATTTTAAATAGCCTACTATGATTGAGTAACAATGAGATTTTTAGAAAACTTACCCTAGTGATGAAGATTGGCAAAATTTTATTTCAAAATCGTTTTTAGCATCCTCAAAAATCCCCAGACATGAATTTTTATTGCAAAATGAAACAACTTTTTAGAAGCAACAACAACGCAATATGGTGAACTAAAATTTAAAAAAATATATTTTTTTAAATTTTTGGAGTAGAAAAAAGCACTCGAATGATTTATTACTTAAAAGTCGTATTGTTTTGACTACTTGTAAACATATTTTTTTAAATTCTAGCACCAAAAATTAGTTTCTAGGGTTTTTTGAGAATGCTAAAATTCAGTCTACCTTGATCGTTAAGTACTTTTTGTAAAAATTGCATTTTTAATCAATCTAGGTAGCGTAAAGCCCTTTACGGGGCTGTACAAACCACCAAAATTCCAAATCATTATGCTTAAGAGTACAGAAGATATTTAGATGTGTTCATTTCAAGTGTAACGCACTGTATAAATTCTCTCAATTCTATAACGTGAAGGTATGTAAAATTGTGACATTTAGTATGTACAATCACGTTCAAGTAGCGTAACCCTTATTTTTCTATCATAACAAGAAATGATCAGAAATTTATAGAATAACGTTCATAAACGTGACATTAATTTTAATCATGACTATACATAGAGCTAAACAAGAGTGAAGGCGATTTAAATTGTTTTCACTAATTTAAATCATTTTAAGTGTAAGTTTGCATGTAAAAAAATGAGATGTGGTCACCTCAGAACTTTCTTTTACTGCTTGTAAAAATGTTTAATGTTTAAAAAATATACTAGGTGAGTTTACAAGTATTACAAGACGATATCTTGAAAGCGGTTTAAAATATTTTGATGAAATTTTGGTGAGGTAGTAAGGAGATGGGGGACATATTTAAACATATTTTTGACATTTACCGCCTCTCTCTGTTTTGAGGGGTGGGGGTAACCTTGGAATTTTAAATAGGATGATGTACTTTTGTTTATAAAATTCGAATCTACGTAAAAACCGATGTATGTGTACAAAACATTTCAGGCGCCACTAATAAGCAGGCAAAGCGGATTCGGTCAAGACCGTTCATTTCGATAGTAAGTTTTAATCTGTTTTCAACGGTATATAATTTTAAATAGGTTACATTAGATTTTTTCATAAAACGGCCTTAGAGTTCATATAGTAAAGATAAATGAAATGAACAGAGTAGTTTAAAACAAAAAACTTACTGTAAGTGACCCCCCCCCCCCCCCCCAGAAATAATTCGAAAGCGCTTCCAGCGGGGAACGAGTTTAGTAAATGAAGAAAAGCGAAAAAAAAGAGTAATTCTAGTTACGTGGGTTTGAAACAAAAAACTTATGTACAAGCAGCATCGGTTTTTGTTTTAAGCCCAGGTACCTAACTATCCTTACTGTTAGAACTTAAAGGTCATTTTTTAAATGTTTTTCTAATATAACACATTCAAAATTTTATACTGTTGGAAACAGATTGCAATTTGTTACCGAAATAAATAAAAAATATACAGGTATTTACAAAAAATATTGATGACGTCATAGCATTTAAAACAAATGATATACAAATTTGAAAATGACTTCAGCATTTGAGATTTTTTCCTGAAATTAAACATTAACGGAGTTACCGAATTTATCCGTTACTTAATTTCCACACTGTATATGTATAACGTGGCTCAGAAATAATATACTAAGCTTTAATTCTTTTATATTAAGTAAGACAATTGAGAAGGTTCATTCCCTACGTATATTGAAAATCAATACAACTTAATTCGTACAGGTTCCATTATTTCTGAACATAACTGCATTATACAGGGTGTTATTTAAGTACGTGGCCAAACTTCAAGAGGTAGTTCTTTGAGTGATTCTAAGACGAAAAGTTTATATAAACATAGGTCCGGTAATGCTTCGTTTTCAAGATACAGGGTGTCAAACTTTTTTTAAAAAATCATTTTTTCGTAAAAATTTTAATAATCCTTCAGCCAATTTTGTTGAAATTTGTCAGTGTTATTTATGGTAGAAAGAGGCTAATTTAGACCTAACTAGATTAAAATTATTAAGTTCAGTGGCGTCCCGGGGGCACCTTAACCAATATTTTTGACAAAAAAGTGTGCGCCACTGACTTCTTTAGAACTTTTATATTCTTTTTCGCATTAAGTAGCTAAAAATACAACTTTTTTGTCTCTTTATTTTTTTGTATCTTGCTCCGTTTTCGATAAAAAATATAAAAATAACTATTGCATGTCCATGGACAGCAAAAAAACCTTTTTTAATAATTAATAAAACACAAAAAATATTTTTTAGCTAGCATTAATTGTTATAACAATTTCTAAGACTAAAATAGACTATTGATATGGAAAAAAAATAACAGGTACACCCCAGTTTTTAATAGTTTGGTAGTTTTAGTTTTTTATTATGTTGACCCAGGGACATGCAATAAAGTGATTTTTATATTTTTTTCTCAAAAACGGAGCAACAAGAAAAAAAATAAAGAGACAAAAAAGTTGTATTTTTAGCTACTTAATGCGAAAAAGAATATAAAAGTTCTAAAGAAGTCAGTCGCGCAATTTTTTTTGTCAAAAATATTGGTTAAGGTGCCCCCCGGGACGCCATTGAACTTAATAATTTTAATCTAGTTAGGGCTAAATTAGCCCCTTTCTACCATAAATAACACTGACAAATTTCAACAAAATTGGCTGAAGGATTATTAAAATTTTTACGAAAAAATGATTTTAAAAAAAAGTTTGACACCCTGTATCTTGAAAACGAAGCATTACCGGACCTATGTTTATATAAACTTTTCGTCTTAGAATCACGCAAAGAACTACCTCTTGAAGTTTGGCCACGTACTTAAATAACACCCTGTATACACTTTTTACATGATTTTATTGGGTTTGATTTTTTACAAATTAATTCTCTGATACAATCTATAATTTTCTGTAGAAAATTATTCCCTATCGAAGAAGTTAGGAACAGTCGTATACTAAAAACCAAACTAAGTAATATGAACGTTGTCAATTATTTCCACATTGTAGAATGGCAAAAAATGTAATTTTTTTAACATGAGCGGTGGTCAAAAGCAAAATCTGTGTTTTTTAGCATAGTCCATATATAATTCAGTCATATGTTAATTTGACAGCATTCAAGCTTGTATTTAACGAATTTAGGCAAACATCTCTGATCAGTAACGAACAGAGTATGTGCAGCCCATTATTACCAAAATATATGCGCATATATACGCACTCTAATTTGTCAAATATGCAAAAAATATGTAATTTTTTTTAGAAATATGCATGTGCGTTTGCCATCTCATTTACTTTATGCATAACTCATTTTTTTTAAATTAATCATTGATATGATAAACCTATAAAAAATATAAAAAACTGAAAATACGTATTTGCACCAGACTTTTATTTCTCTGAGAGCTAAAATTAAGTTTCGTATTAAAGTAGCTTACCCGAGAGCTTACCGTAATTATCTAACAAGTATTCTGGGATTCATACTGCGCAACTGCGCTGATTTTACTAATTCTCAATCCTTTATATAATTCATATGTAAAACCATCATTAGAATATGCAGCTATTATTTGGTCTCCATACTGTAATGTGTACCAAAATTAAATTGAAAAGGTGCAAAATAAGTTTCTGAAATTTATGTACTAGAAAAAGCATTAAATATATCCACACATGAGATCTTACAAACTTTTGCTCGTTGAATTTAAATTTGGTAGTCTAGAAATTAGACGTCACATTGGCTGCGTCTTATTTGTATATAAATTGGTTCAAGATAAAGTAGATGCTCCACAAATACTAGAAAATATACTGCTAGCTGTATCTTTCTCTGAAAATAGGCGTCAATGTACTTTTGTCATTTCTATGACGTGTACAAACTATATGCATTTCATTCGCTCCTGAACCGAATGCTGCGAATTGTAAACCGCTGCCATATCAATGATTATCAAAAGTTTTTCAAAACTCAGGTTATGTCGTCACTAAATTGTTAACTTAAGTAAATGTTGTATATAAGTATTTGTTTCTGAATTATTTTATTATTACTTCTGCTAGTTTACATTCTGGCTTTAATGACAAAACTTTCGGTTGACCTGTTGCCGGTGTATATTTTTTATTTGTTCAGTATGATCAGTATTTCTGCTTTTACAACTGCCTACTGAATCGTTACATATGATTTTACGTTTGCTAGTTACTTTATATGATTTATTTAGTGGCGATTATTATTTATATGCATATATTTACATTTGTTATATTATACGAGGGGTTAACCACTAAGGAAAAAATGTGACAAGATTGCGAAATTTAATGGATTTCTAGGATTTCCATTGATTGCGGAGAATTCCCTAAGATTGCGGGGGATTTCCAAAGATTGCGGGGGATTGCCAAAGATTGCGGAGATTTCTAAAGAATGCGAAAGATTTCCAACGATTGCGTGAGACTGCTGGATGATTTCCGCAACCATTTTGAAGATTAAAAAAACAAAGTAGTGTCGAAAATATGGGGACATAAATAAGTAGCTATATAGTCATACTGATTTAAAAAGGAATTAATCAGTGTCGGGATCCTTTATCAGTATCTAATAGACTTGTCTGTCTGGGACGCTGATCCGTCCGGGACGCTGATCCGTCCGGGACGCTGTTTCAGCAGCCAAACCGTATGAGATAGAGAAAAAAGTTATGAAAGTTATATGTTTGGAATGGTCATGTCAGCTCAGGAACCGAATTTCAGTCACGTGACACTTCCGGTTTTCGAGAAATCACAAAAAAGACCGTTTTTCAAATAGAACGCGTATTAAATAAAAATGTTTCAGTGGCCAAACGGAGCTGCGACCCTCTGCGCCTTAAAACGTCGATCGGGTTAGGCAACCACTTTGACACCTTCCAGGTCTGGGTGGTTGCCTAACCGATCGAGGTTTGAAGGCGCGTTAAATGAGACATTTGTCTCACTGGACTGCTAGTTATAAAGATAATCTGACAAAATGCGACAGTAAAAAAATTATTTAGTCGAAGTATCTATTCATTATTGATATAACATTTTAATAAAATAATATCAGGTAACAGGTCTTTCTACGTATGTTAATATACTATTAAATATAAACAATAAAAAACAAAATCTTTCTTAGTATCAAATAGTTACTATACTATACTAACGGATTAGCATGTAGGTACTTTGGCACATACTTAAAAACAGTAATGTCTCCTGCACCCAAAAAACATGTTTTTGCTCATTGGTCTGTGTGTCTGTGGGTCTGTGTGTCTGTTTTGTTACATTAAAAATGTAATAAAAATATAAAGTTTGAAAAAAATCGTTAGAACCGTTTTTGAAACACAAGAATAAACATCGTACTTCCGGTTATGCGATTTTCTTCAAAAGCTAGCTGTCGCATCTAGATAGTACACAAAACTTATATATGAAGTTTCAACGCCATACCTCTCTTCGTTTTTGAGATAGTCTGTTCACAGACAGACAGACGGGCGGACGGACGGACACAGACCAATGAGCAAAAACATGTTTTTGGGTTCAGGGTAGTGATGTAAATTACCCGGGTATTTATTTTTAGGGGTAAATACCCGAGGTATTTACCCGGGTAAATACCCAAAATGGGTATTTAAACGGGTATTTATAGCTTCATTTACTAGTATTATAAAACTAATCTAACCAGTATAATTGATTGGTAAGTGAAGAAAGAGATGAACATAGAAACAAATATTTGAGTAGACTTCATTTTAATTATGGTATATGACAACTAAATATGCCTAATAAAATAACTTTTTTGAACGGTTATCTCTTTCTTACTCAAGTATCATGTGCTTTTGTTCATGTTATCTCATTGCTATCCCATTTTGTTATTTTCTTTGCCTTATTAAGATTGTTTCTTAATATGTATATAAGTATGTATTATTATTAACGTTCTCCAAGTTAATGTTAAGTTCATTTTCAAAAATGGAAACAAGTAAAATAATATACAAACAATATAAATCATCTCAATCTCCAGAATAAGAGCCATCACATTTTTTTTGTAAATTCTGACGGGTGCAATTTATTGCTTATTGTTTATTTCCATAAACTTCGGCAGCCAATGTTTCTTCCCTATAAATATGTCAGTCTGTGTCACAACTGACGCAAAAACTAACCTGCTAACCTCAAATTTGACGTAGATTTACAGTGCCACCAATGACATGTAACCAGAAAGTTGGGGTGATACACCTGCGAGAAACATAAAAGCAAAAAATTACTAGGATGTAATTCAAAATTTCTCGCTCTTTCTCCACTTTTTAGTACTCACGCTGTACGTAGTTTATTTATTAAGATAACATTATTATGTGAGTAAAAGTTAGCTTAGCTTTCTAAATATTACAAATTTCATAAATATCCAGTTTTTAGGTATTTACCCGAGGCAGGGGTAAATACCCAGGTAAATACCCATTTATAAATACCCTACCCACTGGGTATTTACCCGACCCACATCACTAGTTCAGGGGACTCTAAACCGTGAAGATCTGTTGAAAACTCAATTTCGAATTTTTGGGGTGAATCCAATACTCCGTTTATCGTAAAAGGAAGTAAAACCCGTCTGCAAAACTTAACAGTGTGTTATTTACTGAATGGTTAGTTGTACGTAAAAAACCTGTATTATCTTTTTTATAGAGAATTTCCTAGCCTCCATTTTTTGTAATAACTAAAAAAGCCATACGACCCATATAAAGCGAGATATTTGCGAAAAACTTATTTCTGTGACCTTTGACCTTGAATAACTCAAAACGCAAGCGCGATATCGATGGGAACTTTTGAGACATTATTTGTTACTAGCAACCCAGTGAGACAAATGTCTCATTTAAAAAAACAAAAAAGACCGTTTTTCAAATAGAACGCGTATTAAATAAAAACTGTACCCAGACCTGGAGGGTGTCAAAGTGGTACGCCGCATCGGAACATTCTGGAAGCTGTCAAAGTGGTTGTCTAACAGATCGAGGTTTTAAGGGGCAGAGGGTCGCAGCTCCGTTTGGCTGCTGAAACAGCGTACTGACACTTCCGGTTTTCGAGAAATCACGTCACGTGACTGAAATTCGGTTCCTGAGCTGACATGACCATTCCAAACATATAACTTTTATAACTTTTTTCTCTATCTCTTACGGTTTGGCTGCTGAAACAGGGTCCCGGACAGACAAGTCTATTAGATAAAGGATGTCAAAATAAAGGTGTATGCAAAATTTCAGATCACTTGGATTTTTTTGGCAGATGCTGCGGTTTTCCGTCTAATGTAACTGGACTATTGTATATGCAGTGTAAATTGCAAAAATGTCAAAATACAAACTAGTGGACTACTGAAAACCTGTCATAGCTATAGATCCAACCAGTTTTACTGAATGTCAAACAGCTTCAAACATGCAATGTTCTGTGCCCGTGTTAGGTGTGTTTTTGAATATATTGAAGAAATTAAAGATGAAATGAAATAGCAGCTACCCTTACCTGCTATTTGTTTGTATGCGTATGCACTGTTTTATTGTTGTCTGTTGCATGTAATTTTGACAGCACACCAAAACGTTCCGTCGGTAAACTGATTATTACTTGGTTGGCAGGTGCCGGCGATCAGGTTTCAGGGTGACTACCCAGTCAGCATGCGCACACCGGCCATTTCCACCACCTATAATACGTTTACGATGTTTTTAGGCTAAAGCACGCGGTGGGATTTTGTGGATTTCGGAGCGATTGCGAAGCGATTGCGTGGATTGCAGAGAGATTGCGTAGATTGCGGAGAGATTGCGGGATTGCGGTGAGATTGCGAAGGATTTCCGTTGTGATTTCGGGGATTGCGGATGAATTTGTGACAAGATTGCGGGAAGTGGTTAACCCCTCGTAAAAATGTAAAGTTTGAAAAAATCGTTGGAGCAGTTTTGAAAAAATCGAAAAAAACTGAAAAATCACAAGAGTAAACACCTACTTTCGGTTATGCGATTTTCTTCAAAAGCTTACTGTTGCACCTGCATAGTACACAAAACTTAGATATGAAGTTTCAACGCCATACCTCTTTTCATTTTTGAGATATTCTGTTCACAGGCAGACAGACACACAGACAGACAGACACACAGACACACAGATAGACAGACACACAGACAGACCAATGAAAAAGAATATGTTTTTTGGCATCAGGGGACTCTAAAACGTGAAGATCTGTTGAAAACTCAATTTCGAATTTTTGGGGTAAATCCAATACTTCTCCTTTATCGTAAAAGGAAGTAAAAAGAACATACTCCAAGTTTTGCTATTGGATGCTCATTATTCATCACAAATATGAAAAGTACTCAAAAAATTAATTTCACTTCCACCACGTTTATCTCAATAATATAAGCACATTAAACCACTCAGCACGCTTGCAGGTAGATCCTTGTGACACCCGCTACATCTCAGTTTACTTCTTTTGGCAATAAAATGAAAATAACAAATCTCGTAAAGTATACCGAGTGACAATGAGACCAGGGCCATTTCTCTATCTCTTTTACTTATCAACGGATTTGGATGAAACTTGCTGCAAGAATATCAAGCACAATTTGGAATTGACAAACAGATACAATCAAAATGATAAATTTTATTTTTTTAACCGATCGTCCTATATATAGGGTTTTCCAATAGCGGCGCCAGAACCTTAAAAACTAATTGTCATCTGAGATTGGTTGAGCTTTCCATTTTTTGATAGTTGTGTTCAGTCAACTTTGACAAATCATCAGGAAACGTTAAATCTTTTAACACTGTATAGAAACAGTGCTGTTCGAGCAGCGTTCGGCGCTCCACGTAAAGTTTATGGTCTGTCAGACCACAACATGCCGATTTTGCGTAAAGACTTAGGTCTTATCCTTACAATATTTAATTCATCCAATAGCTGAAGCTAAATGACCATTTGCAGAGTTGACAGTTGGCTGATTGGACTCTGGAACAGTTAGAAGTCGATCCCGAATTTGGCAAAAAAGTCATATTTCGCAATGACGCCTATTTTGGTTAAATGAATTCGTCAAAAAGTATATGTTGTTGAAGTCGTATAGCGTTCCACGATGATTTTTCAAAGTTGACTAAACACAACTATCAAAAAATTTAAAGCTCAACCAATCCAAGATGACTACAATCAGTTTTTAAAGTTCTGACGCCGTTTTTGGATAACCCTATATTTTATGTTTTTCGAAATCTACGGTTTAAACTACACGTTGCCAAATTTACTTAGACATCACACAAAAATATTAAAAGAAAATTAATTAAACATTCTCCAGTTTTACATAAAGATAAAATAGTGCATGACGCATATCGTTAGGTTGTAATTACATTTCCTATCTAATGGCATGATAGTCCTTGGTAGGTGTAATTTAAAAAGAACGACTTTTTCTCAAAAAACATGTTTAACAAAATTGTATTCGTTCATGAAGGATTTGTTATTGATCTAATTGATGAAATAACTATTATTGTGAGTTAATAGAGTTAATTAAAACATAGTTTCTCCAGTCACGGCTTTTTATGATAGAAAATAAAATGTGAAACTTTCGTTAAGAAAAATGAAAATTTGACAAGACCCTCGTATGCAGTTTGAGTCGCTCATTCTAAAAAAACTTAATATATAAAGTGATCAATTTAAAAAATCGGAGTTTCGGCACTTTCGGTAAAACCGGAGTCGACCATTTTAACTATATTTATTCGTCAATCAGAAATTATGTCTGATATCCCATTATCAAATTTTATCTAAATCCCGAATGCTAAGTAGACGTGCTAGCCACTAAACTACAGAGCTCGGTTGTGTGTCACTGTAATTTTCCAATATTTAGGTAAAATTAAGAAGAAACGCAGGTGCTTAAAAAACCTTGTACGTAACTTATCCGGAAACGCCCTTTATAAGAATTTAGGGTGTCGGGTCTTGCCTTCGGCATCGGCTTGAAATTTGCCTACACGTCCTGTAAACATGGTCTTTTCGGACTTGTTAGGTAAATTACAATTATCTCCATGACGCCAAGGCTGCTACAAGCCCTTTTATGCATAGAACCTTTTATACCTTTCACGTTTTTTTGACACGTATGCCCTTTTAAAGTTAAGGTCTTCAATTATTCAAAACCCAAAAATTACTTATTTTGGTAGAGCCTAAAAACGAAAATTATTGAAATATATTTGTTTATTGATACCTTAAAAAGGTAATTAGCATCTCTAACATATCCTAAACGTCTTTCTACACACTTGAATGACAAAGGTATTTAAACAAATCACAATAGGTCACTTGTAAGTGCCCCAATTGGACGTCTACGGCCTTTGAACTTCTAACGCTTCCTGGCCTTTCTTGAAGTGTTCTCTTTGTGGCAGTCCTAAATAAGCATCGGTCGTTAAACGAACCATGCTTACAACATGAAACTGTGTCTTTCCTCTAAATACAATCTAATTTGTGCAATTTTGACTGTACATTATTGCTGCAAAAGGCGCCCTGATGCCTAGTTCATATGCAAAGGCAAATCGCAAATGAGTCTGGGCTGCACGCACGCAACTATTTGCATTTATTAAAATTAATGTACTGAAAAATCGAATGGCTGCTTCAAAGGAACAAGCCCTCTCCCTAGTGTTTGTCCATGCTAATGGCTTAATATTTAACTATCTCATTAAATTGAAGAAAAATTAATGGATAAATATCAATGGGAACAATATAATGATTATAAAAAGTGAAAAACACGAACGATCAATGTTCCCATTGTGTGCTTGATAACAAAACACGGTTGATTGTAATTTCTCTTGTTCGGTTTCTACCGTAATGTTGCTTTCTATGGATTTTTAGTGAAAGTTTTTTTAATAGAATATGTCATTTAAAAAGCAATAAAAAATGTATTAAGTGAAGTGCGGCAGGTTCAATAATATATTCCAGCGAAATTAATTCCGGACATTCCGCCTTACATTAGTAAATTGTATCCATTAATTCTCAAGGGGCAATTTTATATTAGTTTCTTCAACATTAATAATGTCATATTCTGAACTGTTACGTTTTTCTTTACTGATTCTTAACACATCAAAAGTTTTTTTTTTCAGTTGTAGTAACCTCGTAACGATGTAGGGGGTTTACTCCATTTCTTTATATGAGACTCAAGAAAAGTTGAGTTTCACTGTGAGAGTATGTTATTTATTAAATTTGTTCTTTTTGGAACGTTGGTGCAAAATGTATCTTTTAGTGTTTTAATCAAAGCATGTAAGTATGTAGGTAAAAGATAACAGCGAAAAAGGTTGCTTCCGAATTTTTATGAAACTTTGCCGTAATTTTTTTGCCTTCTATACGAATCTTCCTTTATGATCATTGCATTTCTAAATTTCTGAAACTATCAAATGCGATAATACACAGTGATTGTAAATGATTGTAGATACAGTTCTTGGCAAAATAAAACCCTTTGCCATTTCATTGTAATTGTTTTAGTACTATAAAGTACGGCCAGCCATTTTATTAGTACTAAATTGCAATAATGTAGTTGCTTACCGAAGATTTCACTATTATAACACTAAAATATTGACTACTATGTAACCTTCTGTCTGTATGGAGTGGATACTGCATAGACATATCATTTATAATCGTAACTACTCAACAGTTATGTCGGAACTTTTTTCGTCGGTAAAATTACTATTAGCAAAATTACCTATGAATTGTGGTTCATTATAGTTTGTAGGCAATACGGCCTTATCATAATTTGCAGTTTATGAGTTAGGTCTTAATATCATTTTTATACGGGGTGTTATCTAAATAAGTGCAAATATTTTAACCCATAACAGAACTTGCTAAACTGAATAACTTCTTTATTTATCATTTTTTCGAAAACGCCCTCAAAACTGAGTTAAAATTTAAAAGAATTTTACTCTAAAAATGCATGCCGCCTATGGAATAATATTTTAATTTAACGGCACAAAACACAAAAAAAATCCTTTGATATTCAAACCAACAAAAACTGCACAAGTACTGATAAAACCTTTAGTTCACATCGGTTACCAACGTACTTTAACAGTTGAGGTAAGTATGTTATTGACCGCATGTTTTGTGTGCAAGAACGTTGCAGTTTTAATATGCTTGTGTAGTTCACCTTTAACTTAGATTTGCTTACCAAGCGGCTTGTTAAATTTAGGGGAGATAAATGATTGAAAAAATATGCGATTAAATGAAAAACGATAAATAGAAAAGTTGTTCATTTTGGTGAGCTCTATCGCTGGTTAAAATATTAGTACTCATTTCCATTTCCAACGCCCTGTATATTGGTGTATATTTAGAGATTGATGCATAGAACAGTTAATTGTCCCAATAAGTGACAATAATTATTATTAGGATTAAAAACAATTTTAAACATATTTTGTAAGCTATTATATATAGGGTCCCCCAATATTGGAAGAGTTATAGAGGAAGTTAAAAAAAAATTTGTATATACCTACACTTTTTCTTTTAAATCCCTCCCTGCTGAGTTATACCCTCCTAAAAAGGGTAGTTTATTAGAATATTTTAACGAATTTGATTATAAAAAACAGGCAGTAGAAAGTTTGATTTATTTAAAAGGTATTTTAGGTCATTTAGTTTTCTCTTCAAATTCATATTTTTTGTGTAAAAAATAAAATGCATTATGATGCATGGCGCTGTTATTCTACAACATGCCGTGCATCATAACGAATTTTATTTTTTACACAATAAATATTGGCTTTATGATAACACCTAAAAACGCTAAATAAGTTTTAAATAAAGTATACTTTTCAGAACATATTTTTTGTAACACAATTATTGTTAATAAGAATTTTGGAATTAAAACATTTCCAAGCATTATCAATCTCAACCCCTTAAAGTCAAACGTAAAAATTAAAAACATATTTTAAGTGAGTCCACTATTGGTAAAACACATTTCCAAATTTTCATTAGTAATATCCCTAGTGCATGCCACATTGTCGATAAAACTAAAATTAGAATCAACTTGGTATTCAAGAGGGGTATTTTGCAGACTATTTTCCGAAAAAAAGTTAACAGGGCCGTATTTCCCCGCTAATTTTTTCAAGCCCGTTCCCTTGGCAGTGGTTTCGCTTGATGGTAGGCAGGGACACTGGGAATCTCGGTAATCCATCCATGCGCGTCACTAATTAGATGACGAGGAAATTTGTACTAGTGCAAATTATCGATTATTTGCACTAGTGGGAGATCCCAGATCCCAGAGAATTGGATGAATCTCAGAAATTTAAAAGATTTGATTAGCTTAAAGTAGGTATGTGAGGGAAACAGTCACGCTAATATGCGTTAATACCATTTTCCAGTTATCAATAAAATTACAAAAACCTAATTTTAACCCCCTTCTTTAGGAGGGTGTAACTAGGCGGGGAGAGATTTACAAGAAAAAGCCCACCAAATTTGTCGCTACACTTTTGGGACATCCTGTATAACACAATGTTTCATATCCAAATACTGTACTATTTTCACTTTATTCTTTAGAAAAGAGCTTCGTAACATTGTAGAATACTCACAGAATCTGTTAAAATACAAATAATAGCAACTATTTTTCAGGTATTTAAAGCTGTTGCTGATTATTACACTCAACTGTCACATGACTGAATATCACCCAACGAGAACATCATTCGTAGGGAATATCGACCTCGTGGGTGGTGTTATAATTAGAAGTAGAAATGCAATAAACAAGCAACTTGAGTTTTAAATCATCCCTTACACACCCACCATCAAAAATCCAAAATCCAATTTTAACACTAGAATGCGAAAAACTGTAAAAGCTTCCGTCAAAATACAAATTTTAACATCTTACAGTCTGTTTAAGAAGGATGTAGATAAAGCAACAATAATACAAGCTGTATCAGACACATTTGGGGCAATGTTTCTAATTACTATTTAAGGTAAGTGTCATTTATAGATAAATTATTGTTTCTTGGTAGGTGGCTAAAACGATGATTAGGTATTTTTGTGAAAGATGAACAAAATTTAAAACTTCCTTTCATGATAAACGCAATACAACTGATGTATATCTAAATTATGGTTTCAGAGAGGGCTTATAACGACTAATTTAACAATATCATTTTAAAAATCTGTAAAGGGCTTTACTCTCGTAAGTGGACGTGTAAAAATCAAAGAAAACTAAGGGTAAATATATGTTAACGTTCCTAATAATAGAAGACAATAAAAAGAAACACTTGGTGATGCAAATAACATCAATTTTCAAATAAAAACCAAACATTGCCGGCGGTGGAATTCGAACTTCAGTGCCTGCGAATGCGATTTTTAACCGTTAGGCAATAGCTCGGCCATTTGTCGTGCGCTGCAACGCACGACCTTTTGCATGTCTGCGATGCAGCTGCATTAAACACGACGCATTTATTCGTTGCCCCTCTTTGTCGCTTACAACATGTATCCTGTACTATTGGATCCCAGTTTTATCTAGGGTAAAGCCTAAGCCATGTGCAAGTTAATACTTTTATCTCTTTCTCAGTTAAAGCACAAATACACAAAATTTATTTTTTTGAAAGTGCTCACCCTATATACGTTGGCTTCAAAATATGCCCGTTTCCGCCAAAGTTAAACATCTCAGCTATGTCAAAACATTACCTTTATTTATGTAATAATTCTTGATTTAAAGCTAAAATAAGCAACATTTTATTTTTTTACATTGCTCACGCTCTATATCTTTTACTAAAATATTCTCGGTTTTATGCCAAGAAAGCATATAATGCGAATGAAAAATATCGTCTTCCCCAACAAATACTTTTTGAATTATACCGGCAACAGACAGACAGACAGGCGGAATTGAGAAAACCTGTTTTTCGTCATCTTGAGACCTTGAAACGTGAACATCTGAAGAAACATTGGAAGATATTTGTTCGAGATTGCAATACTTCCTTCGTCTTTTAGACCAGGAAAGTAAAAATAAATAGTTTTACTTCGCACTGACAGACGCTAAAGAAAACAATAGGTTAGAAAAGGGCGTACAATTCTACTTGAGCAAAAACCGGCAAAATCATATTGTTGCAGTAAAAAACTATTTTTTTAATTGGTAAGGTACAAGCATTCTGACAAAGGAACAACATTGATATACCTGGAAAAGATATGGATAAATCGAAATGAGGATAACAAACTAAAAAATTTGAAAATAGCAAAGGAAAAAAGGATTTAATTGTCTTACGTTGTTCGCCCTGTAAATGTTAGATCCAATATATTTCCTTTTTTCAAGAGTTAAAACCTGAGCTATGTGCAAAATAGTACCTTTATTTAACTAATAGTTCATGAGTTAATGGAAAAATATGCAGAATTTTATTTCCTAAGTGTGCTCACCCTGTATATATTTCATCGACATTTTCTCGGTTTCATGCCAGGAATAAATATCATCCGCTTGCAAAACGTCGTTTTCCTTCAACAAATACTTTTTGAGTTATACCGGCATGAGTCAGACAGACAGACAGACAAACAAGAAGATAGACGGAATTAAAAAACCTGAAACATAAAGTTCTGAAGAAATCTCGGAAGGTAATTTTTTCGCGATTACAATTTTTCGTCTTGTAGACGAGGGAAGTAAAAAGGATAAAAGATTTTCCATTTTACTTGCAGGATGTAATTATCATTTTTAGATTCTACACGTTATCATGACACCATGACTGGGGAAATATTTCAAAATAGGGTGATCAATCAGCCAATTCTGGCCCTGTACGTATTTAATATGCTCTGGTTATGGACAAGTGCCTTAGTATTCGGTACAAGTCAATAAACCATCTAAAAAGTAAAATACAATAATATTGATCAATCAAGCTGTCAAAAATGAGAGAAAATTAGAAAAATCAGCAACTCTGGAATTCATTAAATCTATGTATGACGAATATAAACGTTACGTTTCTAGACATTTTGAAAAACCGAGATTATCCGGCTCCATATCGTTTTCAATATAATATTCGTGGGAATTTTGTAAGGCTTTCTACAACAAGCACATACAGTGGCGGCCAAAAAAATGGGACACTTTTCTTTACATAATTCGCAAAATGCGAATACGATTGCAATTGTTGTCGCATTTTGAGAATTAAGTTAAAAAAGTGTTCCGATTTTTTTGACCGCGACTGTAGGTTCACAACTTTCATCCAAGGATTTATCCATAACATGTGGCAAAATAATTGTACGAATTGTGAGGAACTCATGTCGACGGAACGAACAAAATATTTGGAAAATCGTTCTGAAGAAAATATTCTTCCTTTCATTACTTCATTTGCCAAATTTGAATCCGAAACTGACTTCAATTAGTCAGGTTTTTCCTGCAAAATAATGGATAAAGAATAGGGTAAGACACAATGTATTTGACATGAAAATTCTTGGATTGAAAATTATCAACATACATGTTAAAGCGCTGTTCTGTATCTACAAATTCGCAAATACTGGAACATCATTTTCCACGCTATAGGTAGAAAACGACAATTATATCTTCTAACAAGACAATTTCCCGTACCATAATCCTAAATGAATACAAACGTGGTTTAGAATGAATGATGAACGATATACTGACCTCTCGTATACTATTTATTCAATCTACCGTCGACTAAAAGTTTGTAAATTAATATACCTTCTTAATTTTGTAAATTAAGAAAGTACGTACACAGGAAATAATCCAAATACGAGACTTGTACCGTAAGTAATGCCTGTTAACCTGTAATGCCGTGAAATTAAGAAATGTCTAAAAGAAATCAGGTATTATATTTAGTCAAACTATGAACTACAAAACATTATTTTTCAACATAATCCCTCTCTCTTTCTAAACATGTGCGTCACCTTGCAACCCATCGTTCATATTCATTTCGAAAAAAAGATGCATTGTTTGCACTTTAAAACTTTTTGGGCGTGGTGATGGCGTGTGACGCCATTCTTTTGACTGATTTTTGGTTCCTGGATCATATGTATACACCCAAATGGTTCATCCCCAGTCACAACATTATCAAAAAAGATGGCCCCGGTTCTTCGAAGGTGTTTACGAGATTAGGACAAATCTCCATTCATTTTTCCTTTAGTGATTCGGTTAATTGACGAGGAACCCACCCAGTACACACCTTAGAATAACCAAGATCGTTTAAAATTTTCTCCACAACATTGTGTCCCGATCCCAACGCACTAACAGTTTCTCGAATAGTCACATTTCGATCTCCACGAATCATTGCATCAGTGCGCAATTTTATTTCATCAGCTGCAACAGTGACCGGTCTTCCTGAGCGTGGCTTATCCAAAAAATTGGTTTCGTCATCCCTAAATTTGCTCAACCATTTACGCACATTAGTAACGTCAATTGTCGACTCATCAAACACTTTTAAAAACCATCCATGAATTTCAGAGGCAGAACAACCTTCTTTTTCCAAAAACTCTATAACTACTCTTTGTTTTAATTTACTATCCATACTGAAAATAGTTTTCAACACGAATGAATCTGTCAGTCTAATAAACAACTGCCATAACAAAACAATAAGTGACCAAAGCCTTCCTTGATTATTTTGTTTGGCTTTTCCAGGTTAACAGGCATTACTTACGGTACAAGCCTCGTATATACAATTTGAAAATCAATTACAAGAAATTTGAAACGGAGTCAATAGATAAGATTGTATAGCACTAGATTATACCACATACGTTACTCAAAAAGATACGAAAATCAGTACAGAATACATGTTCATTTTGTTGGATCTTCTTAGTTGTTTGCATTAACGGAGTTGTAATAAAATATCTGTGGCGTGAATTAATTATATATGTTTGAAATATTGTTGTTTTTCTGATCTGACGGCAGTATTTCTATGAACCAAATATAAACTTTAAGTTACTTATAGATTACTGGTGCAGGTCAAACTGTGCAATTGTACTCTTAAAATGAAGCAGTCGAGATGCATGTGCTTCACAGGCACCCTAATCTGTGATCGTATTATTATTATAACATTCAGACGGTTGGCAAGCAAGCTTTTTGGATCTGCTATCTAAAAGTTCATAACCTAAAAGACCACAAAGGTTAAAAGCCGGTTTATAAAAATCGTCATGAAGATAGTCATATTTACACAGCCAGTAGTGAGTCAAAACAATTATGAATGGTGTATATTATATGAACTGCTGTAAGACACAGATTTTGTTTTCCAGAACCGCCCTTGTTTTTTTATGATCGCACTGTATTATCAGTTAGTTGCTGTATAATAAAATAACATGTGTATGAAAGTTGCCATAGAAAAAAATCAAGCTTGTCTCTGTTTGCAGTTGGAAGATCTGGAATGGTTAGGGCCGGTTGCAGAAAGCAATGTTAAGTCTCGTGTTAGCTAACGTCGCGTCAAAGTGAACAAAATCGCATCAAATTTTGTTTACTAATGTATTAGTTACCATAAGCATTTGAGATTTGATTCGGTTTTGTTCACTTTGACGTCGCGTTAGCTAACACCAGACTTAACATTGCTTTCTGCAACCGGCCCTTAATGTTGTATATACACTGTCAGGGTAAACTCATTCACAATTGATGTTTTGATGTTGTAACTTCAAATATTCAAAATTAAACGGTTTAGCTGAAAAGCGGCTTGGAACTTGCCAAATTAAATTGACATAAAGTGACAGTTGTATTAATTAAAATGACCAACTTTCTGAATTGATACTACACATACAGCTTATGTATATCTGTTTCTTCCTTGCACTTATTTGAAAAATCTTTTTTTGAATCAATTGTTGTATGGCTTAATGGAACAATCGGGAGTTTTATTTTATTTTGCCTTTGCCTCAATATTGATGAAACAAGAGAAAAAGCTAACAACATTTTTTTGTTCTACTTGCTTAAAGTCCTGTTTGGAAATTATTTTAGAGTAAGATGTTTTGAAATTCGAGTCAGTGACCACGATCAATGAAACTTCATTTTACTATCCTCGTCTAAAGACGAAGAAAGAATTGTAATCGCGAAAACATCACCTTGCAAGATTTCTTCAGATTTTCACGTTTTAGGGTTCCTAGATGACGAAAAATAGGTTTTCTTAATTCCCTCTGTCTGTCTGCTTGTTGCCGGTATAGCTCAAATATTATTTGTTGGAGGAAGACGATATTGTGCAAGCGGATTATATCTCTTCCTAGTATGAAACCGAGAAAACTTCGGTAAAGTATATAAAGGACGAGCACCTAAAATAACATAAAATGCGGCCTATGTTTGCTTTAACTGAAGAACTATTACGCGAATAAAAGTAATATTTTGCACCTAGCTCATGTTTTTACCCTTCACGGAAAATTACATATCTTGCACCCAATATAAACAGGGTGAGTACCTTAAAAAGCAAAATGTTGTTTATTTTTGCGCTAACTGAGAAATAGATAAAAGTAACAAGTGCCAAAATGAGACCCAACAGATACAGGGTAAACGGTGTAAGAGTTAACAACGGGCAAAATTAAGTGCGTTCTGTTTAATACAGGTCGTGCTTGGGCCAGTAAAACACACGCGCGGCAATAAAATCGTATCTGCAAGAGCTGTAGTTCGAATCCCAACGCCGATTTTTTAATTTGAAACTTGATGTAATTCGCATTTCCAAGTGTTTTCTTTTATTATTTCAGTATTATTAGGAACGTTAAGATATGTTTACTCTTAGTTTTCTTTGATTTTTTAAAATTGTTTAGTATCACAACGCCTATTTTCGAGGGATCTTCTGAGTAAAGCCCTTTACAGACGTTTTGTTTCAGGTAAAATCCATTTTTCGTCTAAGATGTAGAAAACTGTTATAAAAATAGTTGTTCAAAATGTATAAATCATCATCATCATCAATCAGCCTAGTTGCGTCCACTGCTGGACATAGGCCTCCCGTAAACTTTGCCACTCATTTCTATTTTGTGCCGCTTGAATCCAATTTGTTCGTATGCGTCTAATGTCATCGGTCCATCTCGTTGGGGGTCGTCCTCTGCTTCTATATGCCTCCTGTCTTGGCCTCCATTCGACTATTTTCTTGGTCCACCGTTCATCTGTGGTTCTGGCAATGTGACCCGCCCAGTTCCATTTCAATGATGTTATTCTCTTTACTGCATCGATAACACCCGTTCTTCTTCGTATCTCTACATTTGGGATCCTGTCTCGGAGAGATATTCCCAACATTGACCTTTCCATCGCCCGCTGGGTGACACGTAACTTATTTATAGATTTTTTGGTCAAGGTAAGTGTTTCAGCTCCATATGTCATCACGGGCAAGACGCATTGGTTATAAACTTTGCGCTTCAAACATATAGGGAGGTCTGACTTAAGTATCTCTTTCAGGTTTCCAAAAGCTGCCCAGGTTAAACCTACTCTTCTGAAGATCTCACATGTTTGATTGTCTCGGCCCACTCGGATTTCGTGGCCTAGATATTTGTAAGATGTTACTTGGTGGATTTCGTTAGTTCCCACTGTGATGCGCTCGCTTGCTACAAGGTTGGTCATATATTGGGTTTTTGAGACATTGATAATGAGCCCGACTCGTGCTGATTCTTGGTGAAGTCGTTCCAGCATTTTTTTTGCTTTGTCTATACAATCTGAAATGAGGACGATATCGTCGGCGAACCTCAGATGATTTAGGTACTCCCCATTTATGTTAACACCCATGTTGTCCCAGTTTATTTGTTTGCACATATATTCGAGTAGTGCCGTGAATAGCTTCGGCGAGATAGTATCCCCTTGGCGGACGCCCCGTTGTATTTTAAATTTGTTTGTATCGGCATGCAGTCTTACGCATGCTGTGGCGGTGTCATATATGTTCTTTATTATAGTGATATAGCGGTGGTCGATTCGACATTCTGCTAGAGCTTGTAACATTTTTTGCTGGTCTACAGTGTCGAACGCCTTTTCATAGTCAACGAAAATTAGCACGAGGGGTTTGTTGTATTCCACACATTTTTCTATTAAAGTTTTTATGACTTGCAAATGGTCGTTCGTTCCATATCCTTTGCGGAATCCAGCTTGCTCACAGGGTTGATAGTTGTCTAATTTCTGTGTTAGCCGTTTTGCTATGATTTTCATGAACAGCTTGTAGACATGGGACAGCAGGCTGATAGGTCGATAATTTATCAAATCCGCAATATCTCCCTTTTTGTGCATTATAACGATGACAGCATTGTTCCATTGAGAGGGGGTTGTACCTTTCAGAAGACATGCATTGAAGAGCTTTTGTATTATACGTACTAATGTCGTACCTCCCTCTTTGATGTACTCGCTTACTACATCGTCATCACCCGGTGACTTGTTGTTCTTCATTTCTGAGAGGGCCGCCGTGATTTCATCAATCGTTATGTCTGGGATGTCTTCTGATCCTTCATTCTGGATTTTTGGTATTTGGTGATTTCCGGTAGGTTCTAGGTTCTGTCTATATAGCTCTGCGTAGAAATCTTCTGTGATTTTAAGAATGTCATCTTTGCTTGTTTTGGTAATTCCTTCTTTGTCAGTTAATTTGCAGATGTGTCTTTTGCCTATGGATAATTTTCTTCGCAATACTTTTAAGCTCTTGTTCTCTTCTATCACCCTAGATATTTGTTCTGTATTATATTTTCTAATGTCTTTCTTGATGGCTTTGGTGATGTCTTTATTCAATTGTCTTGATACTGCAGAATTGATCGTATGTTTATCCATCATTTCTCTTCTTCTTTTCATTAGGCTGATTGTGTTTTGGCTGAGTTTCTTGTCTTTGTCTCTTTTATTAGTTTTAATTCTGCACTCCTTTCCAGCTTCTTTAATTGAGTCATTTATTCGGGTATTCAGGTCTTCTATGTTCACTTGCTGTTCATCCAAATTTTCCAGTTCATTTAACTACGACGTTATCAGTTCTTTATAAGCGGTGGTGTCTTCGATAGGGATCAATTTCTTTCTCTTGGTTTTTGTTATCATATTAGCCCTCTCGTTATTTGTATTAATAGTAATTTTGGCTCTGACCATTCTATGATCACTACCTACCGAGAATTTATTTAGTACGGTGACATCATGGACTATGTTCTTTTTGCTAGAAATTATGAAGTCGATTTCATTTCTTGTAGATCCGTCAGGACTTGCCCAGGTCCATTTACGCTGGTCACTCTTTTTGAAGAAAGAGTTCATTGCATGTAGTCTACGATGCATCAAGAAGTCTAAGAGCATACTCCCTCTGTTGTTTCTCTCTCCACCTCGTCAAGTTTATGGCCGAGTTTGGCGTTGAAATCACCTATTAGAAAGGTATCAAAAACTATTGGAATTAGAAGAAGAGCTCGGTCAAATTAAATGGGACATCTTGGGGATCAGTGAAGTTAGGAGGAAAGGAGAAAACCAAATAGACCTTAAATCAGGCCACCTGTTACACTACAGAGGAGAGGAAGACAGACTAGAGGGAGGAGTAGGTTTCATCATACATAAAAGACACAAACAACAAATAAATAAAATTGAAAGTATTTGCTCTAGAGTCATCTATATGATACTTAAGATGAATAAAAGATACAGCGTCAAAATCATTCAAGTATACGCACCGACAACAGACCATAGCGACGAAGAAATTGAAAGCTTCTACGAAGACGTTCAGAGAGCTATGCAACAGGATCCAACACAAAATGTATAAATAGGCCAATAAAAATGTACGGTAAGTACCTATAGCTATCTGCGCAACACAAGTTTCAATTTCAATTTGCGTGTAGACACTTGTAACTCACTAGCATTTAAATATAATAGGCGCTTACGGTTGATCTAAATTGTTTACTTCCTTATCACTCTTTTTTATTTTTTTTACTTAGAAATTCTTTAGATAAGGGCCATTATTCCAAGTCATATGCTATTGCCGTCCCTTGCAGAGCCGCGACACTAAAATTTCATGCGTCGCCACTGAGACTCTCCCAAAGTGTCCATAAAAATCATGTTTAAAAATAATTTGTTCGTAACGCTACTAAATTTAGACATTTCCAAGTAATAGCAGATGAAGACTTACAGTCGCTTTTATTGGAAAACTTGTGCAAATCAACTAGACAGGCAGGTCAGTAGGTTAGAGTGGCCGTAAATTGATCCTCCGGATAGGGGGACAAGATTAGATTTACTCATTACAACGACAAGCCGTCTGTGAGTTGGAGTTAGTTTTAAATGTTGGCTCACAACATGAGACTTCTTCAAATGCAATTGAAGTCAAAAAACTCATCCATGAAGCACGCAAGTTTTTTTTCTTAGCAATATGACTAAAGATATTGCTAAGCTAAGTAATATCTATAAAATACTCCCGTAGTGGGTTACTTTAATAATAATAATAGTAGTACAAACCTCGCTCTTCCCTTATTGGTATTGTTTATAATAGCAAACTGTTAACATACATATTAATTACATTACATTATTAAATTGCATTTACGAATCTTAATTGGTGAATTTTGGAATGATTACAATAAATTTTATTAGTAAATTCTCGGTAAACTATTCCGTTAACGCCTTGAAGTTCGATTCATCAATCACCGGTGCCCTTTGTTACAAGCATTTCTCGAACTTAATTGTTCAGAATATTGCAGTTTAATTTAATTTAATTACATCTACATTTGTTCCACCTCAGCTGACTTTCACAGATGAAAATTGTACACAACAAAAAAGTGCACCTAGTACCGCTAGTTTAAAGCCTATTAACAGAGTGAAGGCATAGGGCTTTTAACGTGCAAAAGATATATATTTGAAACAATAAAAGAACTCTGCATTATTTAAATAGATACTCCTGAAACAGAAATCAGTAATGCCATGAATTAAATCGAAGTTGAAGACGGCTATCTAAACATATCGCACGATGTTTGTTTCTAGTAGAAGCAAAATTTCTATCTTTTTATGGATTTGTCTACTTTACCATTTGATTGTACGCATCGCCATACGCTGTAATGAAAGAGTTCTCTAGATGCTACAAGATGATACTTAAGGGTGACGGACATATTGATCGAAAATAATCTGAGAGAAATCTATTATTAATTTTGTTTGTTGCTCAATACGCTGTATATACGAGGGCTGCTCTATCAGTTGTTAGTTGTAGTTAGAAAGAATACCTTTTAAACAAAATAACTTTATTATTTTTCAAAATCGTTTGTCTTATTCATAAGAGTTGCTCATTCTTTATAACTACTTTTTCAACCTGACAGAGAACTCGTCAAATATCCGCTGAAATTCAGAAAATCTCTTAACAGGTATACTTTTTGTAAATATTTGAAAATTATCAAGCGTATGTTGAACATAATTAATAAAATAAATATAAATAAGAAAATTGTCGTTTTTAATTTTGTCTATTGGTGCTTTTTAACCAATAACCATCTCAGCGAGCATGAAATGTTCATTGTTCAATGTCAAAATTGCATTCTTAATTATACAACTACATACCAACCATGTTGTTGTTTTCTAAATTATATTAAAAGGCTTCCAAAGGTAGAAACAATTAGTGTCAGAGAAAATAAAATTCGACTCATACAGAACCAACATTGATCATCTCATCCTGCAGCATTCGCACAATGAAATTACAGAAGAGCTCGGTAAATAAAACTACCAAAAGCTCCTTAGTAAAGTCGTTCGTTTCTTGTAAAGGATGTTCACATCCATGCATGCTTTCTTAGACGTGTATGCAAATGATTCGTTCATTTGATAACGAATAATTGCGTTCCATTATCTACCTTTAATATATCGAATCGTTCATGAATACGAACATTTTCAGTTTTCGCTATATTACCATCCATTTTATTAGCTTTCAAAAGACTGCATGAGCAGATTTCGTTCATAATAGGTACAGTGCATTCCAGGATTGATGTTACAAAGGGGTATTATTGCCAAAAAACTACATTTGTATTGTTATTTGGCCCTGCTTGCTTTGACACTAATTTTCTGTATGTATATTTTGGATTTTTATACCTCAAGGCGGGTATACCATCCTATGACAGGCAGGTAAAGTATATTATCCGTTTATATTATAGAAAAATGTTACAAAGAAAATATGTTGAGAACGTAACATTATAGCCCACTGAAAAATGTCAGAAATATTGGCTTATCTTTATGAAATCGTGTTTATTAGAATTAAAGAATTAAATAGATCTTTTTCTACTCCTGTAATTAAAATGGCATGTAATATAGTAACATACACGTCACTAAGTGACATTTTAATCACACCTTCATAACCCGTGACTAAAAAGCCTCTTAGTCACGGGGTGAAGCTAGGTTCAGACAGTATTTGCTTTATTAGCCACATCCAAAAGTAAAATCAAGTTAGTTTTCAACAGTCAACATTGACGTTCATCAAGCATAATATAACCTAATATAAAATTCAAAGTCTTAATGAAATAATATGATGTTATATTGTCTAAATTTGTGGTCGTAGAACAAGTATAGTATGTAACATATTATATAAACTTGTCTAGACACTCGTTTATTAAACACTCGTTGCGCTACGCTCCGCTCGGGCCTAAAAAACTCATGACGAGAGTGACGTTTATAAAATATTGTTACACAATATACTATTTTCTACTCCTGTAACTAAAATACTACATACACTTCGCTAAGTGACACTTTAATCACACCATCATAATCTGTGACGAAGGAGCCTCTTAGTCACGGACTCAAGTTGGCAATGACGTTTTAGTCATAGGATGAAGTTAGGTTGAGACAGTATTTGTTTTATTAATCACAGCCGAAACTAATAACTATCAAGTTAGTTTTCAACAGTCAATGTTGACGTTTGTCAAACATAATTTAACCTAACATAGTATTCAATCTTAATAAAATAATATGATGCT
Organism: Agriotes lineatus; assembly: GCA_940337035.1. Classification (NCBI taxonomy): domain Eukaryota; kingdom Metazoa; phylum Arthropoda; class Insecta; order Coleoptera; family Elateridae; genus Agriotes; species Agriotes lineatus. Next base: position 140,888 of record CALNHX010003725.1, read on the forward strand.
GTATTGTCTAAATTTGTGGTTGTAGAAAAAGTATAGTATGTAGTAGGGATGTTCCGAATATACAAAAATTCGTATTCGCGAATACGAAGATTGAATACAAATACTCTTATGAATATTCGCGAATACGAATACGAATACATGACCTTAAGTGAATAATATCAACATCAACATCGTTTTTGTACGCGCTGCAAATTTTAGAAATAGTATGGAAATAGTTTTGTTTTTATTTAATGGTTAATATTTAAAAAAAAATGTTTTATTTCATGTATGAATACCTGTTTTATATTTTTATTATTAAAATTTTTATCTATATTTCTATAATTTTAATGTCAAATACTCGTATAATATTCGTGTTAATTTTGGCGAATACGATTACGAATACAAATATTGAAAATATAGCTAATACTTGCGAATACGAAACATCCCTAGTATGTAGCAATAGGTCTAGCATTCGTTTATTAAACACCGCTTCGCTCGTGCCTAGAAAAACTCGTGACTAAAGTGACATTTATAAAACTTGTTACATACTCTACTATTATATACACAGTACGTAAAATTGACTTTTAGTTGGCAGTTTTAAATTCTTAGACTTTGGGACCTCGATAGCCGAGCGGTCCTGCCGCTTGCAGTCGGGGTCACAGTGAGAACTCGAGCGCTTGGTAGAGAGTTCGACTCCCGGTCGGGGCGCTCCGGTTTTCACTGCAGGTAAGGTATGATAGTTACCTGACGCCCGCACCCCCTTAGGGAAGAAGAAACAAAAGACTTATTAATAACATGATTTCATTAGTCACGTCGTTGCTACCAACGTGGTTAAAATTACGACCGGTTACTAGGGTGACGTTTTTCTTATCAAGGCAAACCTGAAAATGCTATTTTAGCGGACTAGCGGAATAGTACCTTAATGGATTTTAGCGGACTGAGTTGAGTACTTTAATGGGTTTTGGCGGACTAAAAGGTAACTCAGCAACACATTAGAAACGTATTTTTTTAATTAAAAATAATTTACATTTTTCTGATTTATAGCAGACAATTTGCAGAGGTGATACCAAAAAATCTTGTACCTATGCATCACGTATGGAAATAGTTTTAGGAAATTCCTCTCATTAAAGACTCGGCTCCTTCGTCGGCTAGTCTTTAAAACCAATTCGTCCCCTAGAACTCCATTTTGCGTACTTGATACATAATATACTATTTTTGGCTGTCACTGCTGCCTTGATTTCAAAAGTTCCATACTTCTTGTAACATCAATCTTGTAAATACATAAAGAAAATTACACAATATTTTTCTTAAAGCTAAAAGAAAATGTCTAGGACGATCTTTTGAAATATATCATTTCGTTGAAAACCAGAAAGCTGAACAAAGTTGTTCTGACATCAACTGTACCACAATCGAAGCCATTCCCTTCGGGAAAATCAGCTACAAGCTGATGAAGGAAATATAATTCCATGTTTACATCTAGTATACGATATAATAGATATCCTCCGGAAGTCTGAAAGAACTTTCATTATTAAGTAATCAAATACACGAATAGTCGAGCTTTAGTAACGATTTTTTTTCACAAATTACCGATAGCATTCTGAAGAGCCGATAATATCCGAAAGTGTGGACATTTAAAACTTACACTACGAGAATTAGTATAATTAATAACACAACAGTGTTCCGGTATGATCAATACAAAATGTAACACCTTTATTTAGACTAACCTACACTTTCACTTGATAGGTTTAGATTTAAAAATCGTTATCTATACCAGTAGTTACAAACATTTTGGAAATTTTTCAGACGAGTTGATATTTTAACATAATGTATGGCTGCACCGTTTTGTAAGAATTCGATAGAAAAATCTATGTTAAACGTTTTTCTGTGATATTAACACTATAAGAAAAAATCTCAGCTTTTGACAAAGAATTTTGCATTTTGAAGGAGCACTTTCAAACACCTAAAGAAGATTGTTCGAGATTCACAACCGTCTGTCTCCATAGAATCGCTGTTTAAGAGATTTAATGTTTGTCCTGAGACTCTATGTAGCAAAGAGAAAGCCACTACAAGTCATGTTTCTCAAAATCTGAGTTTCTCGA